>PVIR01000358.1:118389-190241 GCA_004026965.1 Petromus typicus
CAATCCTCCTGCCTCTGCCTCCCGAGTGCTGGGATTACAGGCGTGAGCCACCACACCCGGCACTGTGGTATGTGGTACTGGTTGCTGCTGGGTGTGAGTCTCCACACCCAGTATTGTTATGTGGTTACCGGGGAATCGAACCCGGGTCCTTGCGCTTGCGAGACAGGCGCCGGAACCACTGAGCTAACTCCCCGGCCCCTACTTTTTGTTTTTTTTGAGACAGGTCCTCTTAGATAGTTTAGGCAGGCCTTGAGCTGGCTGTCATACCCTCCTGAGTGCTGGAATGGTGGGTGTGCACCACCACGTCTAGCTATAGAAGTCGGGTAATCCCCAGAGAGAACAACTCAGGTTCCGTTCTCGGTAGTTTGTTTTTATTCATGCGGTTTCATTTCTCACACAGTGGGTCTCTCATGCCTTCAGGGTTGGTGGTGGCTCTTTGTTTTCCCAGCGCTAGGGCTTGAGCCCGGGGCCTTGCAAGTGCTGGAATTATTCTTGTACACAGCACAAGAAGGGGTCTCATTTACCTTTAACCAAGAGACGCACCCCAGTTGTCACATGTGAAGGCTTGTCTCCCAGCAACCCGAGCCGTCGCCTTGTCACAGGACAGTCTCCTCATACCATCGAGGTCCTAGTGGCTCTGTCCAGTCCATGCATCTTTGCCTCTGTGTACTCTCCCTTCAGCAAACTTAAATGAGCCACATGGGCCACACTGTCAGGGCTCCCTCCTGCTGTTCTGCTTGCTGCTGTAAGTTCTTCTGTATCAGCTTCTCAGGCTCCAAAACCTAGCAGTAGTTTTTGCTTATTTTGGAGACAGGGTCATGCTATGTCCAGGCTTTCCTTGAACTCACTATGTAACCTAGGGTGCCCTTGACTCGAGTTGATGCTCCTGCTTCAGCCTCCCAAGTGCTGAGATCACAAGAATTGCTACTGTGCCTGGCTGGTTTTTGTTTTTGTCACCGTCTGTGGGCCTTCTTGGTATGCAGATCTGTGTCTCTTTCTCCTCTGGAGCGTCCTCTTGGGCAGGGTTGAAACATGCTGCTCTGTTTGGGCTGCTCAGCCCCAGTTGTGGATATGTGGTCCCTCCCAGCCCTGCTCGACTTGTGTCCCCCACTGCCTGTGCTCGGTCCCTACCCCTCCTCCATCCTGTACACTTCCTTCATTTTCCCATCTTTAGTGCTCTTCACTAGATCCTAGTTTGTATGTTTTCTCCTCTGGCATCTTAGAAGTTGGTATTCATTTCTGAGAAGATAATTACTCTTTATCTTTTATTTCTTCCCAGAGTTAAGCCCACTCCTCTTTATTTCTGCCCAGTTCTTTTTTGCTGTTGTTTAGGTTTTTACTTTTAAATTACTCTCTGTGGGATTTTGGTTTTTCTTTTTCCTGAACGCCTGTTTGAGGGTACCTACTCCAGTTAGGAGTGTTGTGGGTTTGTTTCTGGTAAGAAGTTCCCTCTGTTGCATTTGTCTGTACGCCCTCCTGGGTGCCATGGACACTCGTGGCCCACCCTGGTGCCGCCGGGTGTAGTCATCTGCTCCTGCAGGTGAGTGCAGCTGGGAGGAGGCTTGACCGTGTCCTCTGGTATGTGCCTTGCCCTGCTCATAGAGTTTGTGGCCCTTCCAGCTCTTCAGGCCTCTCAGCTTGTTCTGCAGGGAGGAGAGGAGGGCAAGCATTTGGGAGTGAAGAGCAGGTGAGGAAGCGGCCTTCTGTGCAGCATAGGTTCCCGTTCCTGCGCCTGGAAGACAGAGCACGGCTCCTCGTGAAATGCCTGGGTATCAGATGCTTGTTACTGCAGCAGTTGGGCAGGGCCTCCCTCACTTTTCCATGGTGCCACCGCTGGTTTCCTCACAAGGCATACCCAGTCCCATGACTTCGTGTCGTATCTGGGCAGTGCTGCCCACACTGTGCAGGTGACACTGCAGTGGCCGCATATTTACACCTTTGGACCCCCGCTGTCTGACCCACTGGGCATCATCATATCAGTCTTGAGGGAGTTTTCTGGGCGGGAGATGGGGAGGAAGAGCAGTGCCACCCCACTGGTTCAGGGGCTTTAGGGGTGGTGGCAGTGGTAACAACTTTACTTCTTGCTGGGCTGCCCTGGCGGCCTTGGCTTGGTAGTCACAGCTGTCCTGGCCGAGCTGGTAGGCTTTCCTCCCCTAATTCTGACCCCTGCCAGAGAAGGGCTGCAACCCAGGGTGCTGCACTGTGGAGCTCACTTTCACGTCGTTTTCTTCCAGAGACATCAAACCCGACAATGTCCTTCTGGACATGAATGGTCACATCCGCCTAGCTGACTTCGGGTCGTGTTTGAAGATGAATGATGATGGAACTGTAGGTATCTCTTCTGGAGATTTTTCATTTGACTTTGACTTTGGCTTGTAATTCTAAGGGGCTTGAATGTTCACTTTGAGATACATTTAAGAAACTGACTTTATTACCTAGATGTAGTAGCACACTCCCATAATCCCAGCACTCTGGGAGGCTGAGGCAGGAGGATCATGGCCAGCCTACCCTATATAGTGAGTTCAAGACCAGCCTGGAATACACAGACCTTGTTTTTAAAAAAGGAATCAACTTTATTATATACTTTTATTAATATAAATTAAGAAAATGAATCCATTTGGAGCCAACTGAAGATTTCTCTTTAGGAAATTTTTTTTAAGTTAGAAGCATCATTTTTTTTTTTTTTTTCGGTAACTGGTATCAAACTTAGGACCTTGTGCTTGCAAGGCAGGTGCAGCACCACTGAGCTAAATCCCTGGCCCTATGTTGTTTTGAGTTAATGAGGGTCATGTGTATCTTCCAGGGAATTGTCTTACTCTCAAGACCCCAAGGGCAGCTCCCAGCACCTCCTGTGACCAGTTTTTGTGGCCCATGGCAGGTGACCTCCTGCTGCTCAATGCTCATGCTCGGTGGTATTGCAAGTCAAGGCCCAGGGCTTGCAAGATGGGCCCTCGCAGACCAAAGGTGATGTTCCCATTGTTCGTCTTCCACCAAGCACCATGGCCTGTGGGTGGTTGGCCAGCGACTCGACCACTTCCAGCCCTTCGCTTGCTGCCCCAGGAACTCAGCCCTGTGGTCTGGGAGGCCTCTGTGAGATAGTTCCCAAGGCGAGCAGCATATCCTTTGCTCCTAACAGTTTGTAGGCAGCTATACAGCAGGCTGTAGCTGGCAGTGTTTCACAGGGCATGAAGCCCTTTGCTCACTCTTGCCACAAACCTGGCCTCTTGTTTTGAAGTCCTGGCCACAGTTGATGAGGTGTTGGGCTGCTGCTGTGTCCAGCTGCAGCTGCCCAGGGACCAGAGTGCTTGTCTTGGTTACCCTTCTTACCTGCATGTCCTCATCAGAGTCACCACTAACACAGGAGCCAGAGTCCATACTATTCATTCAGACAAGCAGCTGTCAACGCATTGGCTCCAGGCCCTCTCCCTAGAGGGCCCCGAAGAGGAGCCTGGCCTATCCCTCAGCTTACATAGTCCCCTCTTGGTTCCTTGTGCTGGCTGCAACTCAAGAACAGTGAGCTTATGTTCAGGGATGAGGACACAAGGAACTCTTCTCTCGTTTGGGGGTTATGATGACCTCCTGGTCCCCTATCCAGGCAATGCTGGAGCGTGCCTGGCAGACCTGGAGTGGGCTGCAGGTGGGCAGCCTTGTTAGGAGCACAGAGCCCTTCTCCAGAGTCCATGCTATGCTGGACACACACAATCCCAGGCCATACTGGGGCACAGTGGGACGGAGGGTTAGGGCTCTGCTTCTGGGCCTGGGAAGAGTTGCCATGGGGCACGGGGGCATTAGGCCTTGAAGCCTAGCACCTTGGGGACTGTGAGAGTGTTAGTGTGCACTAATATGATTTTTTTTGAGACAAGGTCTTGCTTTGTAGTGCTTTGTAGTTCAGGCTGGCCCTGAGCTCACTCTGTAGCCCAGGCAAGCCTGGAACTCAAAGCAATCTTCCTGCCCCTGCCTTCTGAGTGCTGGTATTACAAGCGTGAGTCACCATGCCCGGCAGTGTGGTATGTGTTTACTAGAGATTGAACTCAGGACCTTATACTTGAAAGGCAGATGCCAGAACCACTGATCTAAATCCCTGGCCCAGTCTGCCCTAATCTTGAGTTAGGTTTTTAAGTCCTTGTCATTCACCATTGTTTCTTTTCTTGTTGCTGCTGAGCTTCAGAGAAAGTGTTTAGAGATTACAGTTTGAGGCTCTGAGATCTTCCTCAGCATCTCTTTTCCTTCCCAGGTCCAGTCCTCGGTGGCTGTAGGCACACCTGACTACATCTCGCCCGAAATCCTGCAGGCAATGGAGGATGGCATGGGCAAATACGGGCCCGAGTGCGACTGGTGGTCCCTGGGTGTCTGCATGTATGAGATGCTCTATGGAGAAACGCCCTTCTATGCTGAGTCTCTTGTGGAGACCTACGGGAAGATCATGAACCATGAAGTAAGGCGTCTGTACCCTACGTTACCTGTCTGTACCCCCTGTACCCTGTGTTTTCCAGCACCTGGCACAGTCCTGGATGGAGGGAGGAAAGAAAGCACAGGGGTGCGAAAGCTTTTGGGGATCGGACAGGGGTGGGGCGGGACTTGGTTGCAGAGGGCACTGGTTGCTGATGTTTGAGAGCTGGGCTTGAGGGCAAGGGAGCTCTGAGGGCTCCTCGGTGTCTGAGGAGCAGGTGTCCCCATGAGCCGGGGTCGTGCAGCCCAGGTCTGTCACTGAAGTACTGCCTGACTGGGCACCGTGCCCTCACCCAGCTGCTCACAGGGGTCACTAGTTCTTATTCTACCCATATCTTTCCTCTTCACCCTCCCAGGTCTTGTTCTTCCCTTCCATGTCCCTTATCTTTTATTTTCTTTTATTACTTTTGCTTCTAATTTTTTCATCTTTTTCTCTATTCACCTTAGTAAGATATCCCTCCTGTGCCAATTTTGTCCTACCAGTGTGCTTATAGCAGCTCTTGTCACTGTGTGCTATCACACATACATTCTTGCACACACATGCCCTTACACACATCCTGCAGCTCCCACTAGTGTGTGGAGTAGTCCTAATTGCTCACATGGAACAGATCAACATGAAATTGGTAATGCTTTTATATCTAACTCCAAAGCAAAGCAAAAGTTATTCTTTACAAAAATTTTCCCCCAAAATGGAAGTACATTTTTCATTTAAAAATTAATACATTTCATAAAAGGACTTCACACAACACACAGGGGCACTGATATGCAGCAGACCCCCCCACCCACCAGTATCCGTACTGTGCAGTGACCCCAGAGCCACTGCTGCTGCATGTCCTGTGGGCCTGGCTGGTGCTCTGCGAGTGAGTGTGCCTGTCCTCATTGAGGCCTTGGAGGAAGTGATGAGGGGTGTTACTCTTTAAGTAGGCAATAGACTGAGGCTCAGACAGCAGGCTGACGGCTTGGCTTTCTGCCCCCTGTCACACAGGGTGTGTACATGTATATATTTAAATATGGAAGTCAAATTACATCAGCAGACTTTGTAGATGTATTTTTGGCATCTTTGTGTATAAATGTACAGGGGTCAGCCTTTCTTCCTATGTGTGCACTGTCATTCTCTCTGAGTCCTTTGGGTGCGTGTTCAGGTAAAGGGCCATTCTCTTGGTCAAGTCCTGTGCAACCGTGCATGTTTCTGTAGCGTAGATTGCTGCACGTGGGTCCACACTGGGCACCGCAGAGTGCGTTCTGAAGGTTGTGCTGATGGCTGTCCTCACTGCACACTTCTTATGTCCTGTGCCGCTCTGAAAGTGAGAATTTACCATCTGAATTACCTGGGGTGTGTAGCAAGCCCGCTGTGAATAAAACTGCAGAGATGAGCGGTTTGCCTCTTGCTGTTGAAGTTCCTGACTCCAGCTTGCATTTAGTTATGGGATGCAAAGGACTGTCATTCCCTTTGTGTCTGCACATCTCAGCTGCTCTGACTGTGTCCACTCCTGCACTGCTTTTGCCCCTCACAGGAGCGTTTTCAGTTTCCCTCCCACGTCACGGATGTCTCTGAAGAAGCCAAAGACCTCATTCAGAGGTTGATCTGTAGTCGAGAGCGCCGACTGGGACAGAACGGAATAGAGGACTTCAAAAAACATGCATTTTTCGAAGGGCTAAATTGGGAAAATATACGAAACCTCGAAGCACCTTACATTCCAGACGTGAGCAGTCCCTCTGACACCTCCAACTTCGACGTGGATGATGATGTGCTGAGAAACACTGTAAGTATCCCGGCCATGGGTCTCAGCCCCACCTCTGTCTGGATGTTAGCAGGGAGAGGCCAGGACAGTGCTCGGCACCTGAGTAAGTGGCAGGACTGTGCTGCTTCCTGTGCAGTTGGGCAGCTGTGTTGTGAACGTGCGCTTGCACTTCAGCTTCCCACTGGTCCTCACTGCCCCCTTTAAAAGGCAAATTGTGACTTTTGGAACTCATGAAAAAGCTTATTGTTTTTCTTTTTATGATACTCTTTTGCTCATGCTTGTGTTAGAGTTCACTGCACCCATGTTGGCACTGTGTCAGCATAAAGACTGGAGACAAGCCTGAAGTCCCAGCACTCTGGGAGGCTGAGGCAGGAGGACTGCTTGAATAACTCAGCAAGATTTTATCTCAGGAGAAAAAGAGAGAAGTGCTATAGCTCAGTGGCAGAGTGCTTATGTAGCATGTCTGAGGACAGGGTATAATCTGGACAGCCAAGGAAAATTGTTTTGACTTCATCATATCCTTAGTGTCACTTGATTTAGGATGGAGAAACAGGTTTAACCACATGAAAGAAAATTTTATTAATTCCTTAGTTAAGAGAATTTGTCATACTTTACTGCACAGGCTTTTTTTCTCTCTTTCTCTTAAAACAAATGAGCTTGACCTTGGGAAGTCCCTCGTTGTTAGGGGTTCTCATGCAGAAGATGAGGTCCTGGGGAGAGCCCATCAGGCAGACCTCTTCTGCGGCTTTGTGGGAAGTGGTCTGCTTGCGTAGCAGTTATTTAGATTGCTCCCACTCAACACAAGAGCTGACTTGAGACCGCACAGAGGAAAGACTGCACGAAGCTGGGCCGCAATTGAAAGGCTCATTCCTAGATACCAGAAAGATGGCTCCGCACTGAGCTCCCAGATAAAATACCTTTGATTTTATTTAAGATCCTTCTGCTGAAAAGTAGAATTGTAAAACATTATCTAACACAGTCTGCCTGTGGGTTCCAGACTGGCTTTCTGTCTGGGGCCTCTTTTGGGCAAGGACTCGAGAGTCCCACCTGTGTCTGTGTCCCCCGAGCACCATCCACAGTGTTGTCTGTACTTGGCTGTGCTGAGTCGTGCTTTCAGAGCTCTTCGCAGTTGGATGGTTTCTAGCTTAGTGCAGCCTGGCAGCAGTTAGTGCATTTGTCTGCCTGGCTGCATTGTGTGTACCGGGAATAGAGGGACAGAAACCTGCTGATGCCACACACTGCCTGCAGACAGCACGTGGAGTAGATGGTCCCTGAGCCCGGCCCTCCTGCACACCCCCTCCTGATGTACCACCCTGGAACACACTCTCCTTTCTGCTGATTGAAGGTAGATTCGTATGTGTCATTTCTGCTCTTGTGCAGGAGATATTACCCCCTGGCTCTCACACGGGCTTCTCTGGACTGCACTTGCCGTTCATTGGCTTCACATTTACGACAGAAAGGTATGTGTGGCGCCTCCTCCCTGCAGAGCCTCCCTGGGGTCTGAGTGTGAGTGCCTACCTGGGCAGGTGCTATTGCCAGGGGCCTGGGGGGCCTTGCTCAAGGGGAGTCTGGGGCTTGTCCATTAGAAACTCCTGCCTGGTGCTGCAGGTCTGTGGCATACTTTCCTAAAGTGCGACATAGTGAATCTGGTCCTGCGCCACGCTGTGAGGTTTCATCAGGCTGCTTACCCTGTGGCAGTTCTGTGAGGTCACAGTGAAGTACGAGTCCGCACACCTAGCGTTATTGTGGTCCTTGTAAGGTCTGCTATCTGAGAACACCTTACCCATGTATGTGTGTGATGCCCATGGAAATATGTCTGCTGGGCTTCCCATTACACATGTCTGTAATCTGGCACTGTGGGAAACTGAAGAAGGGGGATCCCATGTTTGAACTCAGCCATGGCAACTTTGCGAGGTTCTGTCTACACGAATGGCTGGGGGTGTATGCAGCTCAGTGTGAGGCCCTGGGTCGAGTTCCCAGCGCTGGAAAAAAAGAACAAGGCATGGCACACACAGCATAGTCCGTTGCATGCAGCGCTGCAGTAAACAGCTGCGCAACTGGTTTGCCTCTGCCAAACCAGAGTGCATTGTGGAGTGGATGTCTCCTCAGGAAAGGAAGCTCACCATGCAGCAGTGTGCTCAGTGCCCCGGCAGTGACCTTGTGTAGCTCATGTGGCTTGTGTCCGTGCATCTCTTGATTGTATGTTTTCCCTTGTGTTTGATTTACCGTTGTGTCATGAGTGAGCTGTGATATTTACACAGTAGAATCTAACAGCACATTTTTTAGAGCACTGTCCGCATCCTTCAGCCACACAGAACTATAGTTTGGGTGTTATGTTCTCTGTTTGTTGTTCTTTTCCTTTTACAGCTGTTTGTTTGTGGTGCTGAGTACTAAATCCAGGGCCTTGAACATGAGAGACAAGCACATAGCCCGGGCTGCATTCTTGGCCCTTCTTGTTAAACTGACCACACTTAACCTTGAGCTTCCGATCCTCCTGCCTCAGCCTGTGTGTACCACCAGACTCCTCTACCTCTCCAGTGCCTGGATGGCATGAGAGCAGACGGTGGGGGGCTTTGGCCTGTGGGTCAGCCTTGGCAGGATTTGTTCTCGAGTGCGTCAGTGACCACAGCTGTGTGCGTGTGTCCGTCCCCCACCCGGTGCTCAGCCCCAGACCATTGTCCTTCAAAGCACTCTACTGGCTTTTGTAAGGACTGGAGCCCAGGTGCATATTCTATCGGTGGGGTGGAACAGGTCCTGGGTGTAGGTAAGCCTTCAGGTGCCAAGACTGTGTCCTCTTGAGCCTCTTTACAAGTTTGTGTGACCTGATGCTAAAAGGAAACTGAAGCAAGAAGAAAGAAAGGTGAAATGAGACAAATAATCCAACCTAGTGCCTGAAGGAAGGAGGCAGAGTTGGGCTTGAGGTATCTTCTGGGAAGGAGACGCTGGGGCAGTGAGGTCTTCAGGAGAGGCTGTTTTGGCTGAACCCTGGGAGCCCCTGTAGGTGTGGGGTGGGGCCTCACCACAAGAGGTGTAGGGTGGGTGTTGATTAGTTGCCTGGTACAGATGCCTTTGACCTTCCCAGTACAAGACAGCTTTCTGAGTTGCTTTTCGTGTTACAGGCTCCAGGTCCCAGGCCTGCCCTCCAAGGCCCACACTGGCAGAGGGAAGCCAGCATTCTCCTCCCGGATCAGACACCTCAGGGCCAGAACAGCCAACCCCTCTCAGGCCCCTGTAGAAATACTGGTCTGGGTATTTCTATATAACAGATATAACAGATCCTGCCCCTGTTACATTTAGCAGGCTCAGTGGGAAAAGTCAGAAAGGTCAGAAAGACACTGAAGCAGTGTCTTACAACAAGCTAAGCAGAGTTACATACTACATGCAGTAGTCTAAGAATTGAGGCCGTTTAGTTGGAGAAAGTCTTCAGCTTCTGCCTGGACAGGGCTGGTACCTGCATGCATGCACACACCCACCAGAACACACATACACACACAAGCATGGTCACAAGTTGGATTGTTGGCGACTGTTTGTGGTGTAGGGCCTGGGATCGTCGAAGACAGGAAGGAACGGAGTCGGAATGGACAGACAACACATGAACATAAGAGAGGTTGTGATGTTGTTGTAAATTTATTAAGCCTTTTGTGTTTTTTTTTTATATATGATTTTTTGGCTTTGTAAAATAAGGGTGATTGTTACAGGTTAACAAAAGTTTAAGGAAAAAACAAAAACAGAAACAGAGCAGTGATCAATCATTTTGACATTGTGTAAGGTCGTGTGAGACAGTGATGATTTTTTTATGACCACAAAAATCTTTGTAGATCAGTGTGTTTTGTCCACAACTTTTCTAAGGAAATGGATCTTTGTTATTTTTTTAATCTTGTTCTCATAGATTTTATGTGAACATTAATTTATTTTTTTTGTACTTGTTGATGTATTTTTGTCAGGTGGCCATGTTATTTTTATTTCAGCTGAAACTATTATGTCTAATAAGGTGTTTTCTGTTTATGCTATTTTTGTTTGGTGAGAAAGCACAGAACAGTTCACAAGGAAAAACAGAATAGTTTAGAAGGGAGAAAGCGGCTTGTTTTTACATATTGTTGGGCTAACTGCGCACCTCCTGGCGAAGCATACTCAACTCAGGCTCTAGGCCTGGGGAGCCTCAAGCACAGGGGTCTTCCGCCCGGGACCCCAGTCCCTATTTTGTCACGCCTTATTCGGCGGGGGCATGGCATTGGATAGGTCCCAGTGGCTCAGCGCTGCAGGGGCTGTTTCATGTACAGGCCAAATAGAAGAGCCCAGAGGTATGACAGCTGCCTCAGAAGGCTCAGTCACGGAGGACCTGAGGTACAGGATTTTGGTCGCCTGCAAAGCCCGTAGCCATCTGGCATGAGCTTGTGGGCAGGTGCCCCTTTCACCCAGCCCACTAGGCGAAATGCTTTGATTGAGTTTTTAGTCCGGTGTGAGGGAGCAGGCACATCCCTTCCTTGCAGCAGCTTTCCCTTTGACAAACTGTGAGACATGCCTTCGTTGGGTTCAGTCCTAGCCAGCCAGCCCTCTGTAGGCTCCTGTCTCCCTGCACAGTAGTCTTTTCACAGTTTTCTTTCTGTCACTTTAAAGACACTCTGGCCCCAGGAAGCCTTTAAATGCTAATGAAGTCACTGTCAATTCTTGGTGACTGAGAAAGCCTGGTGCTCTCACTTCTCAGCTGTTTTTCGGACCGAGGCTCTCTGAAGAGCATGATGCAGTCTAACACCCTCACCAAAGATGAAGATGTGCAGCGAGATTTGGAGAATAGCTTGCAGATTGAGGCTTACGAGAGGAGGATCCGTAGGCTGGAGCAAGAGAAGTTGGAGTTGACCCGCAAGCTGCAGGGTGAGTGACCCGGTGGCCGGGTGCAGGCCATGCTGCTGCTGTGCACGTGTGGACACGCTCATGCCCCACTTCTCACAGAGTCCACTCAGACGGTGCAGTCCCTGCATGGCTCCACACGGGCCCTAGGCAACTCGAACCGAGACAAGGAGATCAAGAGGCTGAATGAAGAAATCGAGCGCTTAAAGAACAAGGTGGCAGGTGAGTGTTCTCTGTTCCTGATGGGCCTGTCCTGAGAGACCCTATCTGCATCCTTTCCACACTAGAAGTGCAGAAAAAGCTTAAGCTTCAGCACCTGTCCAGAGTTCTGGCATTTTCTGGATTCCTACAGTGATCTCCCCACCTTGTTTGTGGTATAGTGTTAGAGCTACTGACTACAGTCTGTTCCCTGTTTTCTCTGTGAACTCTTGCTTTTCCTCTGTGGCAATAATGGTTCCACAGTCTCTTTCACCCAGGCTGGGCCTCCTTTCCATATCCAAGGCCAGACCTCTTGCTACCACCTTCGCTGGTGGTGGTTCCTGGTTATAAAAGCTTCCTCAGGACTCAGATCCCTTCCCAAACCGTGACCATCCTCAGACCGGGGCTGGCCCTGCCGTCCTCATGGATCTCCAGGTTGCTATGACTGTCTTCTTCTCCGCATTTCTTACATGAACCTGCTGTCCGGATTCAGACAAAGACACAATTGAGGCAGTGTCTCACTGAGGCCCTCATCACTCCTGAGAAAGGGCCAGGTGCTGTGCTTACTCAGTTCACAGGAACTGAGATGCAAGCACGTGTTCTCAAGGGCTCACAGTCCTGGGGGAAGAGTGTTCAGATAAAGTCTGAGGGCTGCTTGTTACAGGTAGTGTATGACACATGCACGTGAGAAAGCAAAAAGGCCTCTGGACAAGGAGCGTGCTCTGAATTAGCAGATAGGCCTTGTTGTCAGGCCAGCTGTCAGGCCTAACCCCCATGCCAAGGAGCACAAGCCCAACTCAGTTCTCTTCTGCCCAGATTCAAATAGGTTTGAGCGGCAGCTGGAGGATACTGTGACATTGCGCCAGGAGCATGAAGACTCCATACACCGGTTGAAGGGCCTGGAAAAGCAGTACCGCCTGGCACGGCAGGAGAAGGAGGACTTCCACAAGGTAAAGGACATGGGGGTGGGCCTGAGCTCCTTAAAGGACGTGGGGGTGGGCCTGAGCTCTCTTGGACCTCATGGAACCCTGAACCCCAGTGTGTAGACTGTGCCCTGAGCCCCGCCCAGTGTGGCCACAAAGCCTGAGCTCCTGAGCCCTGGAACCTAAAGGCCCTGCCTGCAGCCACTGTTTGCAAACTCCACCCCACCCTGCAGAGCAGGTAGCACCTCCCCATCTCGAGTCAGGGCTGTGGTCCAGCACATGTGACATCATCCACGGTGACTAAGGGAGTGAGAGCCAGAGTCCTCCCCTCCCATTCTGCCCCATAAGCACCTGACAGGTCACTCTGAAGAGTTGGTTGATATGGGGGCATCTCCCATAACTCCTTTATCTACTTGATTTTCAAGAAGAAGCATTGGACTTGGTGGGCAGTGCTGTGGGTTGATACTATAGTTTGGACTTCTCTGATGGACTGTGCAGTGTGTTAGCAGTTCTCTCAAGAGTGTGGGCTGTCCTGCCATGGTTATTGAGTGTCTGTGTGGCACCTGTGGCCTCTCCTCCTCCCCTCATTTGCACTGACTCCCCTAGACCAGGACAAGAGCAGCCAGTGGACGCCCTGCTCTCCCTGATGTGGGAGCTACTGTGCTGTGGGTTGTGTCACTTCCAGTGCCACACTAATGGCGTAATAGTGACCAATTAGAGAGACTATTGACTGACCACAGACACTGACCAGCCAGATGGCAGATGAGCTGCTGGGAGATGAGGGCTCTAAGAATAAGCAGTGGCAAGGCCTGGCTAAGACTGCCAGAGTTCTAGTCTACATCTGCCCCTCAGTACTTGTGATGGGTTCCTGTAACAATTGTCTTACTGTTCCTTGCTTTGATTTAAATCTTCAGCATGTGCAGCCGTGTGGTGCCTGATGATGTTCGGATCATGAGACCCGTGGGGGGTGTGTGTGTGTGTGTGTGAGAGAGGGCCCTACCTGCTGAGAGCACAGCTGTCTTGTTTATGTGAGGAAACTCACTGCAACATGAACCACCACACAGTTTGCAAAACCTGTTCAGTGTGTGTTCTTTTCTGGGGTCTGCTCATCAGTACTAACGAGGTGATCTGCCCAGATCCCTTCTCTACCACTGTGAATGTGTAGATGAGTTTTGGGGCCACAGGTCCCATGTGCAGCTGCTACGTATTGTGATGCAGCCAGAGCCCAGTGGCTGGCGGTGTGTGGTGGTGGAGGGTGGAGCAAGGAGCTTCCTTGGGAAGGTGCATTCTGGGCTCTAACTGCAGCCTGAAACATTTGCTGTCTCTCTCAACTCTGAACACAGCAGAAGACTGAGCTTCTGTTTTCCACATCTTTACTAAGTGCACATAAAACATCTGTCATTCTTTTCTGTCAGCAATTGGTTGAAGTTTCAGAGCGATTGAAATCCCAAACCAAAGAACTAAAAGATGCCCAGCAGCAGCGGAAGCGGGCCCTTCAGGAGTTTTCAGAGCTCAATGAGCGCATGGCGGAGCTCCGCTCCCAGAAGCAGAAGGTGTCAAGACAGCTCCGAGACAAGGAGGAGGAGATGGAGGTGGCCATGCAGAAGATCGACTCCATGCGGCAGGACATCCGCAAATCCGAGAAGCTCAGGAAAGAGGTAGCTTGTTAGATACTCAGAAGATGCTATTGGCTGCGCTTGGTGTGCTCTTCTTCTCTCTCACTTTTTTTGCTGTTCTGGGGCTGGAACTCAGGGCCTGGCCTATGCTAGGAAAGCCCTCTTCTACAGAGCTACATCCCCATCTGTGTCTGTGAAGTTGTGAGAGAATCCTTTAGAGCTGATACCAACTTTTTTCACTTTAAACAATCTGTTCATGTTGTAATTTGGCTTCAGTGCTCCATTGAAGGTTGCTCGGAGACGAGGGGAAAGGTCAGCCATGTGTGTCCTGCAAGTCAGTTGCCTGCAATCACAGTTCTGAAACGCTCTCGTCCCAGTGCTTCTTTATACTCTTGAGGGTGATTGAGGACCCTTAAAGAGCATATAGGACACTGGGCCTTAACATGTACCATGTTAGAAATTGAAATAGCATCTTCTCAGTATGGCAAATCCAGTATGTATTTTTTTTGAGACAGGGTCTTGCTTTGTAGTTCAGGCTGGCCCTGAGCTCAGCCTTCAACTCACATCACAGCAGTCCTGCTGCCTCTGCCTCCCAAGTGCTGGGATTATAGGCGTGAGCCACCACGCCTGGCACTGTGGTATGTGGTACTGATTGCTGCTGGGGTGAGTCTCCACACCCAGTATTGTTATGTGGTTACCGGGGATCAAACCCAGGCCCTTGGCACTTGCAAGACAGGCGCCGGAACCACTGAGCTATATCCCCGGCCAAGTTTTTTTTTTTTTTTTTTTTTTTTTGAGACAGGTTCTCACTTTGTGGTTCAGGCTGGCCCTGAGCTCAGCCTCAAACTCACATCACAGCAGTCCTTCTGTCTCTGCCTCCGGAGTGCTGGGATTACAGGTGTGAGCCACCACACCCGGCACTGTGGTATGTGGTACTGGTTGCTGCTGGGTGTGAGTCTCCACACCCAGTATGGTATGTGGTTGCCGGGGATCGAACCCAGGTCCTTGTGCTTGCAAGACAGGCACCGGGAACCACTGAGCTAAATCCCCGCCCCCCCCAGTATGTATTTTTAATAGACACTTAATGAAAGTAACTTTAAACATATTGAGTTGTGAAGAGAGGTATTTTTTACATTTTGTCCCTTCTTTACTCTCTGGTATAATAGAAGACATCTGGGTATACCTGCCAGTGTTCTGTCCAGTATTAGGGGTGCTGTGTGGGGAAAGTGCATAGAGAAAACAGGTCTCAGGACTCTGGAGCACATGTGCCCTGGGCACTCTGGGTGTTGCTGCTGACAGGGGCCTGCGTAGCACTAACTCACAGGTTTGTACTTCTTCTAGCTGGATTCTCAGCTTGAGGATGCCATTGCTGAGGCCTCAAAAGAGCGCAAACTTCGTGAGCACAGTGAGAGCTTCTGCAAGCAGATGGAGAGTGAGATTGAAGCCCTCAAGGTAGCATGCAGCTCCCAGGGCAGCTGCCGGGCCGTGGGTATGGGGAGCAGGGCTGTGGCTTTTGCCTGGGCGTCACCCTCGAGTGTACCTGGCGAGCTTCTCTTTCCTTCCCTGAACAGAGTTTAAGCAGTGTGTAGAAAGTCATGGAGAGCTACCTCAGATGCTTTCTCTCTGTTCTGGTCTCCTCAGTTGGCCGAGTCCATTTCTGGAAAAGCTTCTTGAAGCTCATGTCCTGCTGCTGATGGTGGCCAGGACAGGCTGGTCATCCATCTGGGGTCAGCTGGTGGGGCCAGAAGGCATCAGGAGGCTGGGGTGGAGGGAATCAGAAGGCTTAGACCTGCTTGTCAGCATGGCATGGCTCTAGGGAGTGCCTTCCCCTTTCGAGCCTGGGTTTCCTGACTGGCATTGCACCTGTGGTGGTCTGTCAGTGTCTGGCAGACAAGCTTGAAGCATGTTGTCTTTTCTGTTGTCTTTGCTGCCACCTGGTCCAGCTCTGGTGCCTTCGCTCTCTGAGTGTGTTCCATACACAGCACCTGCAGTGAGCTTGTTTGGCCAATGGGAATGTGTCAGTCCAACCCAGCGCCCTCAGTGGCTTCCCACAGCCCCTCACCCAGCCACCTTGGACAGACACAGTCCATTACCTCTCTCCCCACTTCTGTGCTTGTGCCTCTTTCCCTGTCCCGATGTGTGAGATCTTCTCCTGACACTGAGTTCATGTACTGTTGTCTCATGTTGCTTCCCAATCATCCTCTGTACCCATACCCCAGCCCTCTGCCTCTGGGTGCTAAGTCACTGTTTTGCTGTCAGTCTCTGCCCTTGCTCCTGTCGAGAGGTGTGGCACACAACCAGCTCACAAGAGATCACTGTGAGCAAATGAACGAGCACTGACGGTCAGGCCAAGGGGCCAAGGCAGAGCTGGGCACACGGGTCCCTGAGTGTACAGTGTGAGTGTGGAAAGTCCTGTTGCTCAGGTCACCTGGACCACTCAGCAGTGGCATGCTGCTGCCACTATGGGCAGAAGTGGCTGTGTTTCTGAGCACCTCGAGTGAGGGCGCAGACTTGTTTTATTTCAACGTTTGTCTGCAGATGAAGCAAGGAGGCCGGGGTCCAGGAGCCACTTTGGAGCACCAGCAGGAGATCTCCAAAATCAAGTCAGAGCTTGAGAAAAAAGTCCTGTTCTATGAGGAGGAGTTGGTCCGACGTGAGGCCTCCCATGTGCTAGAAGTGAAAAACGTGAAAAAGGAGGTGCATGACTCAGAAAGCCACCAGTTGGCCCTGCAGAAAGAAATCTTAATATTGAAAGATAAACTAGAGAAGTCGAGACGGGAGCGGTGAGTTCCATGAGCTCGAGGCGGCAGCAAGCGGAAGCTCGTTCCCAGGCGGTGGATGCGTCAGGAGCAGGACTGGAGTTCCACAACTGGTTTCTATCCCCTCCCGCAGGCACAATGAGATGGAGGAGGCCATAGGGACAGTGAAAGATAAATACGAACGGGAGAGAGCCCTGCTGTGCGATGAAAACAAGAAACTCACTGCTGAAAATGAAAAGGTAATGGCTAATATTTGAGTTAGCACTTTATGTGCAAGTTGAAATATTTCATTCTTAAGCCTTTTCGAAGGTTAGTGTCTGTTGTAAATGGAGTGGTTTAATTTTTTGAGTGGGTTTTCAATCAATTAAAGGTGGATTTATCTGAAATCACCAGCTCTGTCATTTCAGAGTTAGATTTGAATTACAAGCAGAAAATCTCTACCCTGAACTTGGTCTGGAAAAATCAGTGTTGAAAGAAAATGTCGAAACTCCCCAGGAGAACTCTAGCTTTCATGATGCTGCCATGGTTCCAGGATACCCACTAATAGCTGATGTGGTGGGGTTGTTTCGTTTCAGCTTTGTTCCTTTGTGGATAAACTCACAGCCCAAAACAGACAGTTGGAGGATGAGCTGCAAGATCTGGCAGCCAAGAAGGAGTCCGTGGCACACTGGGAAGCTCAAATTGCAGAGATAATCCAGTGGTATGCCAGCATGCACCCATCTCTGCTGCATCTGTCATGGACCCTGCCATGCCCTCGGTCCTGGCTGCCCAGAGCCTCGGCAGGGCCAACTGGTAGACAGTTCCGTCCAGTGACCATCACACCAGGGGGGCGAGACAGTACTGTCACTTTCTCATCGCTGACGCTCAGTACCAGCACCTGCAGCTTAGAGGAGGACAGGTTGGACTTGGGCTCATGTTCCAGTCCACAGTCAGCTGGCTCTGAGTCAGGGTGGCACAGCACTGGGAAATGGGCAGAGCAGCTCATAGCATTGTGAAAAGAAGAACAATCAGGCAGGCAGAGAAGCCTCCAGTCTGGGCCCCAGTGACCATCTCTTCCAGCCAAGTCCTATCGCCTGACATTAAGCCAGCTATAAACTCCGTAATCAGTCACCTTCCAGAGGTCCTTCCTGATAGCAGGAGGCTTCAAGGGGCCCCTGATTTGGCCCCTAACAGCTGCGAGCTTACTCAGGGCCTTGGTTAGCACTGTGCACATCTAGGGAAAACAGGTGGAATGCTTCCAAGAGCTCATCTGGTCACACGATTGCAGAGCTTGGAGGGAGCTGGGGTTGCCTGTGCTCCCCATGGTGCCACCACCGAGGATTAGTGCTGCTCCGGCTGCACAGGCACACATAGACACCTGGGCCTCCTGAGACAGAGCATCTCTTCCCAGGGTCAGCGATGAGAAGGACGCCCGCGGTTACCTCCAAGCCCTGGCTTCCAAGATGACAGAAGAGCTTGAGACTTTGAGGAGTTCTAGTCTGGGCTCGAGAACACTGGTAAGCTGGTCCTGAGATGTGTGTTTTCACTACCAGGTAGGATGAGTGCACAGTACTCAGTTCGTTCCAGAGAAAGGTAGCCTTGTGTGGAGCTGGGGAACGGTGCCCTGTGGTCATCTCGAGGTTCACTGGGACTTTCTCCCCCCTCACTTGGCCAGGTGTCGCTCTTGCCCCTCAGCTGCTCCTGATGGATGCTGGTGAAATGTTCTTATCAGCTTTCTTCACTTTTACTGGTAGAAAATGAAAATTCCTCACCTCCATTCAGCAAAAGCTTAAAAGGAAGCCCACCAAGTCAGTGTTTCAGACTTGGCAGCCTCTTGAGAGCCAGTGGCCATGGGGGCAGCTCTGCATAGGGAAAAGAGGGAAGAAAGCAGCGGTGAGCTGGTGCCTTGTACCCTCCAGTCACCACCACTTTCCCTGCACTGCTGTCTGTCATCACAGGCACTCACGGGAGGCGACATCCCTGCTAGGAGAGTGAAGCAGAAAATGTCTCAGTGCAAGGATGGAAAGTCCTGGGACCCCACAGAAAACTGTACTACAGAGTTAGGTTTAGTCTCTTTTTTGAGACAGGTTCTCGCTTTGTAGTTCAGGCTGGTCCCTGAACTCACTATGTAGCCCAGGCAAGCCTTGAACTCACAGCACTCCTCCTGCCTCTGTCTCCTGAGTGCTGGTATTACAGGTGTGAGCTACCATGCCCGGCATCATGATATGTGGTACCAGGACCTTGTACTTGTCAGATGCCAGAACCTGAGCTAAGTCTCCTAGTGAACTCACCCTAGTATCATATTTAAAAAATTAATAATTGTAGTTTTTAGAAGACTTCTAAGAATAAAGGTTACAAGATTTTAAAACTAAAATTAGATTTGATGGCCCTTGATAATATCTGAAAGTTCATATTTAACCTAACAGTAAAGGTTTCAGATGAGAGATGAAGGCTGAGCTGTCTGATGAGCACATAGCCCAAACATGTTTCCGCTCTTCCCTCAATTCCTAGGACCCACTGTGGAAGGTACGCCGCAGCCAGAAACTAGACATGTCCGCGCGGCTGGAGCTGCAGTCTGCGCTGGAGGCTGAGATCCGAGCCAAGCAGCTGGTGCAGGAGGAGCTGAGGAAGGTCAAGGACACTAGCCTTGCCTTTGAAAGGTGCTTGTGCTGTGGCTGCCCCAAGTGGCTGGCCCTTGTGGTCCTATCTGGAGAAAGGCACACTCACTGCTCTGCAAGACATGTGGTGCTGGAAGCTGGGCTGTGTGGGAAAGCCTGGAGGGGCACAGCTGCGTTGGGGTGCATAGGATGAGTGTCCAGGGGCGCCATCCTGCCTGGTGTGAACATCCTCAGCCAGCAACCAGCATATGGTGTTGAGGGCTCAGTGGTTCTTGCCTAGAGTCCCTGGGAGTGCTGGTGACAAGATTCATGGCCACTCATTTGATGGGTGCCTCTGGCTACTAAGTCTGTCAGCTCAGAATTTTCCTTTTGAAGCTAAGGTAGCACTTCATACTGACAATGACATGCTATTTGAAGCAGCAGAAAGACCTGCCTTTCACACATACAGTATGTCAGCCACACACTTGCTAAGCCTGCTCTTCACGTAGGCGTTTCTCCACTTAGGACCCAGCAGTGAGCTGTTGGTCTCCGCATGCCAGGCCTGCTACTTTGGAGAAATGTGGCCAGCTCTCCACAAGTGAGACTGTCCCTCCCCAGATATGCCAGGTTCTGGCCAAAATCATTACTGCCACTCACATTTACTTCCTTTGTATCCATAACCACCCCGAGGACTTTATGCCAACTGGTTCACATGTGCCTCATATAGATACAGAGACCAAGGCTCAGGTGCACAGGGTGGAGAAGTTTCCCACTGTCACCCCAGCTATGAGTGGCCGAGCCCTGTCTGCCTGCTTTCTGCTGGCCACTTTACCTGTGGTAGCCTAGCTGTTCTGTCCCCTCCCGGATTGTAAACTCACAGGCCTCCTGTGCTTGGGCATAGCCTGGTAGCTCCGCATGTCTCTGGAGGACAGGCCGTATCTGGAGTGTCAGAAGTACTCTGAGTCAGCTGTGCCCTCCTGAGCTATTGTGGCATCTGCCTTTGGGCATTTGTCATTCTGAAGCACCAGCTTTGTCCAAAGGGGCCGTGACCGCATGGCCACACCTGCGCCTCTAGTCACCCCACTTAAAGCCATCTTTTTAAAATTTATTTTAGTAAACTGAAAGATTCTGAAGCCAAAAACAAAGAATTATTAGAAGAAATGGAAATTCTGAAGAAAAAGATGGAAGAAAAGTTTAGAGCAGAGACTGGTAAGCTGGAACCCTAAAATTTTGGATTACTTATCAGCTTTTTTAAATGGGTGGTTTTGTTTGCTTTTGCTTTCTCTGAGATATGTTTCTTTTTAATAGTTAGATGAAGTGTGTATATAATATCCAAGTATCAATTTTGAAGCAGTACCTGCAATGATGCCTTCCCCAAAGATGGCCACAGTGTTGGGTTGCTTCTCCTTTATTTCATCTTGAATGCAAGGCTGCTTATGCATCATGATGCGCTTGTGTCCCTGCCACACAGAAGGCAGCGAACACTGCCCCCAGAGCTATCCCAGCCTTTCTCAAACTGCACTGTGTCCGCCGAGGGCAAGGGGTTGACTGTTCCTGGCTGAACCATAAGAGAAAACGCTTCAGTGAGCAGCTCGTGCACAGAACTTCTCATGTTGTCAGTGTATCTGTGGGCTGCTGGGTCAGAGGGCACATGTGCACACAGATCACAAGAGTCCCTCCAGACCTGTGCAGAGTAGATGACACACTTGGGCGTTTGCCCTCCTGATCGGGTGGGAAATAGCATCTTGGGATAGTTATAGTTTGCATTCTTTTGCTCATTTTTAAAAATCCAACTTGTTGGCTGGGGATTTAGCTCAGTGGTTCCGATTATGCCTTATAAACTCAAGGGCCCAAGTCTGACCCCCAGTACCACATACCACAGTGCTGGGCGTGAACTTGTAATCCCAGCAGTCAGTGCTACACACCACCTCCTGCCTGACCCTCCCACCGTGTTAGGATTACAATAACCCTCCCACAGTGCTAGAATTACAAGGGTGTGCTACCATGCCCAGTTGCTTTTTAATTTTCTTCCTATCAGATTTGTCAGTCTTGTCCCTCTTTAGAACTAGGAAAATAATCCTGATCACACATTTTCTCCGAATACTTGCAGTTTCACATTTTTCCTCAAGATAGATTCTTGCCATGTTCCAGCTGGGCATCAGACTTGTAGTCCTTCTGGGAGCTGGAATTCCAGTGTGATGATAGATCCATTGGGATTTCTGCCTGGCCCTGTCTGAGGGATCTCCCAGCTGCTCCTCTCTCCCAGGCTCCCTTCCTTCCTAGCTCCACGAGTGGCCCTAGTGGCATACAGCGTCACATACAGCGTCCCTGTGGCTGCCTGGTGTTTCCAGGCACTCTGTTCTCTTCCTCACTCGGCCCTCCATTGTGATGTGGGAGCCCTTCTTCTTGCTGAAGGTGCAGAGACCTGGGCCTGTTCCAGTGACCTGCTGGCTCTCTGGTTCACTCTGGGGAGCCCCTGGCATCTGTGCTGAGAACACATCATATTTATCAGTTTGATCAGGCAGAGCTGACACTGGGTGACATTGAATACTCTCATTGAACAGTAAGATGTATCTTAAATGTTCTGCCTTGACCATTCTTTCTCTCTTGCAGGGCTCAAACTTCCAGATTTTCAGGACTCCATCTTTGAGTACTTCAACGCTGCACCTCTTGCACATGATCTGACCTTTAGAGTGAGTCATTACTTTTTAAAGGAACTGATAGATTTGCAGTAAATGAGAATAGTAGAATATGGCTTGTGGGGCTGCAAACATACCAGCTACATGAGTGACACCCCTTGGTGTCAGAAGTAGCTCATTCACTTGCCTTCTCTCTACTCATCCAGAGTAACTGTCTGTCATCTCTCTCCTTTCTGTCTTCAAATAAATTGTCTTCTTTTATTTACAAAAAAAAGAATAATAAATGATTTGGGATTTCACACCTATGAGTTAGCGACTGAGGATCTGGAACTGTTCCCAGGGACCCTTGTCACTCAGACTAGGAGGGACAGAAATGCTCAGCATCTTCAGGGTGGAAATCTATGGTGGCTTGCTGTTGTGAGCATTTTGGGTAATACATAAATAAAACAACTCACACTGCAGCAAATAATGATAATTAGTCTTATTCCCATTTGCATGACTTGCATGTGGCAAGAGAGCTGGGTCTCTGTAGTTTGCAGGAAAGGGGATTTGTAAGAAGGATATGAAACCTAGCAGTTTGCTGAGACCACACCTGACCTGGAATATCCCAAGTAGGTGCTGCCATCAGCAAGCAGCTGCAGAGTAGAACTGTTGTCACTGGGACAGTGGCTCACGGGCATTAGTGACCCAGAAGTACCTGAGCAGTTGTTTCCTGAGACTGAGGATGTGCTCCTACGGGCCATAATGTCTGCATCATTCACGATGCTTGTAGCAGTGTAGAACTTTAGGTTCTCTGCAGCTGACCCAGCAGCATCCTTGACACACCTGGGTTTCCCTCCTAGGGCAGGAGCCACCAGAAGCCATGGGCCCCACAGTGTGCTGTCCCTCTGCCTGGGACAGAGCTTCTGCCCTCCCTGGATTTGCCCGCAGCATCCTTTCCACTTGTGTGGGGTGAACATTTGGCACAGACTCTACACGGGAGGCACTGCACCCTGACTACACTCTGCTGCTTAACTGTCAGGTTGGGTGGAGTCCGCTGGGGTTGCTCCTGTTAAGCAGTGAGCGGTAACTGTGGGTATCTATCCCTTGGGAGCCCCTTATAGCCATTCTGAGCACACTTCCACCTGACAGAATGTTTGTCCTTACCAAATTGGCAGTCCTAGTCTTTCCCCGGAAATCCTTAGACCTTGAGCGTTTAATGGAGCTTTGTGCACTGTGTCTTCAATAAACCTGTTGCCGTGTGAGTCAGTTCTTCCTCTTGTCATTCTGGTGCCAGATTCCATCATAAGGAAGAAGTGATAATAACAGGCATGGTGGCACGTGTCTGTCATCCCAGCTCTCTAGGAAGCTGGGGCAGGAGGATTACATCGTCAAGGGCAGTCTCAGCAATTTATGAGTTAGTGGGACCTTGTCTGAAAAGGTAAAAAGGACTAGGCTTATTGTAAAGGCTGAGTCCAGCTCTGCGGCTCACCTTTCAGCTCACACTGATGTGCTGGGCCTGAGCTACAGGTGGGAGCAGCTTCCCGCAGCTGCCCGATGTGCTGCTCACTGTGTGCAGGGCTGAGACAGCTGTCTGTCCCCGCAAGGGGTCCCATCCTCCCTGCTGCCCTGTTGGGAGGAAGTAAGTGCCAACTGTAGCTTCTGAAATGCTTCCTCCCACATTTGCCCTCCCTGATTGATTAACCAGCTAAATGAAACGAGTAGAGATTTACATGCTAAAAGTACTCAGTATTCTTGTTCCCTGTTTACCAGCAAGGACCCTAACTCATTAAACATCCCTACATCCCCGTGGGAAGGGGGTGGCATATGCTTCCTGTTTCTAGCTGACAGTCAGCTCGCTGGCCTGTTTTCCCCTTCTGAGTCTGTGGGGAATGGTTGTGTACATGTGTGTGACTCCACCAGGTGTGACCCACTCGGTGCCACTGAGGGAAGTGTACGTCAGATCACGGCTGTCGGGCCTCCATGGATTGAGTTCAGCTGCAGAACTGTAGCCCTGTAGCCCCCTGCAGGCGCACTCTGTGGGGACGCCTGTGGGGACCACCTATGTTGTCACTTCCGCCTCCATGTGATGGCACAGGCTATCTGAACAGGAATAGCCTTTGATGACATTTTTGGCTCTAGGAACACTCTTCACAGTAAGGTGGTCTTGAGTGGCTTGAGAGTGTGGTCTTCGCTTCAAGTAGATGACCATCAGGTCAGTTCTTAGGAGTGACTCTGGCTTCTAGGGAGTGCTTGTGCCCGGTCACCAGCTCACGGAGATGTTGAAATTGCTTCTTGATTCCAGAAGTGTGCATAAGAATCACTTGACTCATTGATCTGAAGGCTGAAATGTAGGTACAGTTACTGAAGACAAAGTTGGAGCATTGACATTTCTCCTTGACATGGCCAGGAGAAAGGAGGCAGCAGGTGGTCAGGGCCTCACACTAGAGGGCAAGTGGATGACCCTTCACCTCCACTGCAGCCTTCAATGCCAAGAGCAGTGGTTCTGAGGGGAAACAGGAGAGCTGAATGTGTGGGGGGCTGAGCTGAGACCTTGAGTGCTTGGGGAGAAGAATGAGAACCTTTAGATCCCAGATCCCACTGGAAAGCACTTTTCAGATGAAAAATGTTGTCTTTGTCTTCCTTTTCACAGACCAGCTCAGCTAGTGACCAAGAAACACAAGCCCCCAAACCAGAAATGTCCCCGTTGGTTCCTGTGGCTGCCAGCACAGAACAGCAGGAGGTGAGACTGTTGCCCTGTGGGTACTACAAGGTCCTTGGGTCCCTCCATGCCCATGTGACACAGGTGCTGTTGGCATCCAGGGCTGGCTAACCGACCTGGTCCCTGCTCTGCAGCTTGTGGGCTCTAGGCCCACCTTTTGTTTTCACCTTCTCAGTTCCTATTAGCAGTCAGCTGGGTGAGCAAGGCTTTCTTGCTTAAAAACACAGACACTGATGGATAAGCTCTGGGAGACCTCACTGCAGGCAGGCATGGTATCTCAAGCAGTGATGACCAGGCTTTGCTCACTTGTCCTCATTTCTCCCAGGACTTGGCTCGGCCCTTGCAGAGGCCGCCCACCGTGCCACTGCCCACTACGCAGGCCCTCGTGCTGGCCGGACCCAAGGTAGGCCTTGCCCACAGCCCGGGGACCATCTCGTGCACAGAGCAGGTGTGTGGTCTTATTGGCACAGGAGACGCTGGACTGCTTCCATCATGCTGGAGCTGCACATATGCACTTCAGCTGCAGTGTCGGACAGTGCCCCCCCGCCCATAGGGGCCCTTGGTTATGGCTAGTCCCTTGTGCCAGCACATTCCCACCTGTCTGTGCACAGAGAGCCCTGCACTCTGTGGGTGAGAGTTCTGCTCAAGGTACAGTTGGAACCTTGGCTGTTTTGTGAATGCCCTTGGACACCTTTATAGCTCAGGGCGCTGCTCTGCCTTGTTCTCCTTTCTGACTTTGGGATCCTACAAGTTAGTCCCCTCTCTCACAAAAATGTCAGCACAGGTTGACAGTGACACAGTCACCATTGTGTCCAGACCCAGAGCTTCAGGCTCAGCTCAGGTTTACCTGAGTACCAAGGACAGCTTCCCCTCATTGTTGACTAGCCCCGGCCTCTGGCTCCTGTCCTGCTTAGCAGGAATTACGGTTTGGCTTACAGAGCCAGATTCTCAGAGTCAGGCTCCATAAGGGAGCTGCGTACTGGCCAGCCCACTGTTCCTGCTTCCCCCCTGCCCCTCCTGGGTGCTGCCTATGTCTTCCTGAGCAGGAGGCACTTTCTGTGGCCATGTCTGGGCTTTAGGAAATGCTGCCCGGGCCCAGGACACAGCCTTTTCAGTGAGCCTCACATTCTGTTCCTATCTGAGGAGGCTCCATGCCTGCTTTTCAGGATGGTGCCACTTATAAATTACCCATAAACAGACCTGCTGCCCATTCTCGGTGCCTGACCTGTTTTTCTCACCATTTTCTGCAGCCAAAAGCTCACCAGTTGAGCATCAAGTCCTTCTCCAGTCCCACCCAGTGCAGCCACTGCACCTCCCTGATGGTTGGACTGATCCGGCAGGGCTATGCCTGCGAGGGTGAGTGCTGCTATGCTGGGTCAGGGGTCAGAGTGCATGACCTTGCTCCACCTCCGATGCCAGCCCAGGGGAGCAGTCCTCACCCGGGCGATTGCCCCCAAATTAAGGTGCAATAGGAGTGTGGGGTTGACTGGGTCATCTGCTGAGAATATTACAGATGTGACTTTTTGAAAATCAGGGAAGGTAAGAGACAACTGTGAACTCTTCTATTCTTAGGTCATCTAGAAGTGATAGAGATTTTCTATTTTTGCTGCTACTCATTATTTTTTAAAATTTTTGTCTTATGTTGTTGTGATTGGTAGATTGGGTGACATGTCAATTGTGGCCCTCGCTGAGCCCATATGGTTTGACTGTCATCTCCTCATTTTATAGGAGGATGACTGGCTGTGGCCACTCCATGATATGTGTGAGAGTCAGGCTCAGAGCCCTGCTCATGCTCCTAATTGGTCTGCGGGGAGAAGGGCTCTGTACAAACAGCTCGTGTGCTTTCCCTCACAGAGCATTTTCTTTTGTTGCTTCAACTCTCATTCTTTGCCTGACTGCTGGGATCCTGGTGTGTCATACCCACCATGCAGTCACTGATGCCACTGTTGGTGAATGCCTGTAGGGACAGCAGCAGGGTAGTGGCATCCGCTGCATGTTGAAAGCTTGTCTTGACTAAATGGAACACCAGAGCTTTCCTGGTGGAGTGTGGCTTGCAGCACTCACTCTGCAGGTGGCACTGAGAAGACTATCCTCTCTTTCAGTGTGCTCGTTTGCCTGCCATGTGTCCTGCAAAGACAGTGCCCCCCAGGTGTGCCCCATCCCCCCTGAGCAGTCCAAGAGGCCCCTTGGCGTGGATGTGCAGAGAGGCATAGGAACAGCCTACAAAGGCTACGTCAAGGTAGGGCCCAGCCTGCGGTGTCTCTGAAGTGCAGTGACCAACAGCTGCCCATTACTGTGTGAAGTGACAAAACAGCTGCTGCTCGGAGCCTGAAATTCCCTCTGGGCTTGTGCCCCTGCCTGCTGGATTGAGCTCTGGGCCAGTGGGTATGAAGTCAGGACTCTAAAGCTCGGGCCATCTCCCAGTACATGTGTGAGCTGTGTATGCAGCTCTTTGTTTGGCAACCACATGCAGGCCCCTCAGTGTCCCCACATTTGTCCAGCCATCCTTGGCCACTGATCTGTACTCTGATATGGGCAAGGGCACAGGGGACTGGTCCTGGGGAACCAGGGTGGTCACACACCAGAGGAAGCAGACCCAGAGCAAGGCTGAGGGAGCCCAGTGTGTTCCGAATTCCTCTCTGGCCCTGCGGAACATGGCACTGTTCACCAATAGGTTCCCAAGCCTACTGGAGTGAAGAAAGGATGGCAAAGGGCCTACGCTGTGGTCTGTGACTGCAAACTTTTCCTGTACGACCTGCCGGAGGGGAAATCTACCCAACCTGGTGTCGTTGCCAGCCAAGTCCTGGACCTCAGGTCTGTTCCACATGGCACTGTTCTGTTCTGTGAATTGGGTTCTACTCATTTGACTTCAGCCAAATTGAGTTTGTTGGGTAATCATTGACATTGTTTACATCTTTTCCTCTTGAAGTATTATACTGTTTCAAAAACAAGAAAGGGCACTGCTTATAATCCCAGCACTGGTGAGCCAGAGGCGGGAGTGCCGTGAGTTTGGAGCTATCTGAGCTGCATTGTGAGTTCAGGGCTAGCCTGAACTACAAAGGGAGACTGTGTCTCAAAAATAAATAAATAAGGGCTGGGGAGTTGGCTCAGTGGTTCCGGCGCTTGTCTTGCAAGCGCAAGGGCCCGGGTTCGATTCCCCGGTAACCACATAACAATACTGGGTGTGGATACCCACACCCAGCAGCAACCAGTACCACATACCACAGTGCCGGGCGTTGTGGCTCACGCCTGTAATCCCAGCACTCAGGAGGCAGAGGCAGGAGGATTGTGATGTGAGTTGGAGGCTGAGCTCAGGGTCAGCCTGAACCACAAAGCGAGACCCTGTCTCAAAAAACCTAAAAATAAATAAATAAATAAATAAATAAATAAGTAAGTAAAGTCTTAGCTGTTACTGAAAATATAGACTATAGCATTCTTGCTTTGAATAATTTAGCATTGAAAGTTTTGCCAAATGGGCATTTCACATAAAACTATCTGCCCAAGAACAAGCAAAAATGTTTCAGAAATGGTGCAATTTATTGTAGTCTGTGCCTTTTTTTTTTTTTTAAATAGTGACTCAATAAATCATTAAGTTGCCCTGTTTGGGCTCAAACTTGTGATCCTTCTGCCTTAGCCGCCCATAGTACTGGTTCACAGGCATTTGATCTGTGCCTTTCAATGTTCCCAGGCTGTCACTGTCAAAGCCAAGGCCTTGTGTGGCAGAAGCTTTTACTGGGTGATGCCACTCTGGCATCCAGTGCTCACAGCTCGCTGTCCTTCCATTTCCTCCCAGTGTTCATGCCCTAGCCTTCATCTGCCAGCTGTAGCATACTTGACCCTACTGCAGTTCAGAGTGTTGGTTCTCAGGACCAGTCCCCGAGATCATTCACAGGAGTGAGGGTCAGGATGTGCTGCGACCTGGCCAAGGCCCCTGCTGCTCTTGCCATACACGTATGTCCCAGCCTGGGCTCCAAGTGAAGGCAGAACGTGTCCTGTGGCTAGTGCAAAGCCCACACATCTTTGGCATGCTGGAGATAGCAGCGACTGTCCCGAGTCTGCATCTGCGCCTGACAGGGTTGAGCCAGCCACTGCCTGGGGGTTCCAAGGCCAGGCTGGGGCAGCAGTGTGGAACTGTGGCTGTCGGATGGTGAGAGGCAGGCACAGGCTTTCCCTCTGCCACCCCGGCTCATTCCTGCGGTTGGCTGGCTTGGTCTGCGTGAGTGTCTTCAGTCCAGCAGTCGCTGATTCCGGGTCCCTCCGTGGAGTAGCATGGAGGACGTGTGAGGCAGGCCTGTACATCCCCTCAGGGCTCTGAGTGTGTCTGTCTTCCCAGGGACGAAGAGTTCTCAGTGAGCTCAGTGCTGGCCTCCGATGTCATCCACGCCACACGCCGAGACATCCCATGTATATTCAGGGTAGGAGTTGTTCTGATCTCTTCCTCTGTATCTCAGAGAACATTTTACTCATCGTAAAACCACATACTTCCAAGCTTCTCACTGCCAGGGCAGGCCCTGGTGATGAGCAGCCTGGACCTTGCCGTCTCCCACACACAGTGATGCCCCTCACACAGGGAGCTCTCTGCCTCTTTCTGGCAGCCCCATCTGTGGACCCTTCCCACCTCCTTCGAAGCTCCTCTCCCCTGTGGGGCACTCACCGAACCTGATGCCACACCTAGCCCCACCTTACCACCTCCACCACCTCTCACTTGTCGCTGCCTGTGCAGAATGGGACAAAGCCTTAGAGGCCACCCTGGCCTGTCGGCGTTCCCTTGACTGAGTTGGAGCCCTGCTGCTGGGTGAGGGCTAGATGCTGTGGCATCAGAAAGCTTCAGAAGGACCAGAGATCATGGACACCCTTCCCTTGCCCCCTTTTGGGAATTTTTACAAATGAGTCAAAGTTAGGTTGACCCCATTTTACAGCTCACAGTTCAGCAGTGGTCCCTCCTATGCAAGACAGTCCCGCCACTGTGTGCTGTGGCGATGGTTTGGTGGCTACCAGAGTCTCCCGGGGTCCTGGCTCGGTGGTATAAACCACCTGTGCTGCAACAGGCTGTGTGTTCCCCATCATTTTCAGCTGCTTAGTGCTTCTTCCGGAGGTGGGATTTGGGCGAGTGTGCTTTAGATCGAAACCCACCTCCCTGGGACACTTTCTGAGAATCTGCTTTTCAGTTACATGGGAGTCAAGCAAGCAGTCGTAAAGAGGGCACTTAACGCTGTGGCCATGTCACAGCTACCAAGTGCCTCTCTGGCCACAGCCTAGGGCTGCCCTGGGCTGTCACCAGGGAGCATGGCTTCCAAGAGGGACAGGGTTCCTCAACTGCCTGGCTGGCTGACAGCTCCTCTCGTTTCTGTTTTGTTTTCTCTTGTGAAGGTGACAGCCTCTCTCTTAGGTTCACCTTCTAAGACCAGCTCCCTGCTCATTCTGACAGAAAATGAGAATGAAAAGCGGAAGTGGGTTGGGATCCTAGAAGGGCTCCAGTCCATCCTGCATAAGAACCGGCTGCGGAACCAAGTCGTGCACATGCCACAGGAGGCCTATGACAGTACGCTGCCGCTCATCAAGGCTGTGCTCACGGCCGCCATTGTGGGTATGTCCCCAAAGGCTCTGACTGATCTGAGGCGCACACAGGGCACAGCTGTGCTGTGTGGTTTGCAGAACAGACCCCTGACTCAGGCTGTGTTTGTGTTGCCCTCAGATGGAGACAGGATTGCCATCGGCCTGGAAGAAGGGCTCTATGTCATCGAGGTCACCCGAGACGGTGAGTGCGCAGGGCTGCAGCAGGGACTTCTGGAGCAAAGTGGAGCTCTCCTTCATAGACCAAGTCAGTCTGTCAGAGGACTTTACAAAAGATGGAAAGCAAATGGCACAGAAAAATGATTTGCAGAATGGCAAGTGTTACGACCATGTGTGAGACGTCTGCTGGCACAGTGGAATTCTGGGTACCCCAGCAGGGCACACCTAGGGCTGGGGATGCATGGGTGAGCTGGGTGATCTGGTGTTCTAGAGAGACCAGTTCCTGTTGCCCTGTCCTTCCCCAGCACAGCCAGCCTGGGACCAAGAGCTCAGAATGTAGGACCCCCAGATAAGGGCTGAGCCCAGGAATTCTGAGTGACCAGGCTCAGTCCCTTGGGATTTCGCTGGCTTGGGCATGTGGCAGGATTCCCCACCCTCACAGCAGCGACAACACCAAGAGCCCTAGTGGTCAAAAGTGTGTGTGAGTGCAGGGAAGTCAGGCCAGAGCCCAGGGTAGAGACAGGCTGGGGTTGGGTGTGCACTGCACCTTGCACCTCCCCTCACTCATGTCTTCCTCGCCACAGTGATCGTCCGTGCTGCTGACTGCAAGAAGGTCTACCAGATCGAGCTGGCCCCCAGGGAGAAGATTGTAATCCTCCTCTGTGGCAGGAATCACCATGTACATCTCTATCCATGGTCTGCCTTGGACGGAGCAGAAGGCAGCTTTGATATCAAGCTGCCAGAAACCAAGGGTTGCCAGCTCCTGGCGACTGCAACACTAAGGAAGAGCTCTTCCACCTGCCTGTTCGTTGCCGTGAAGCGGCTGATCCTCTGCTATGAGATCCAGAGAACTAAGCCTTTCCACAGGAAGTTCAATGAGCTGGTGGCCCCAGGACACGTGCAGTGGATGGCCGTGTTCAAGGACAGGCTCTGTGTTGGCTACCCCTCTGGGTTCTCTCTGTTGAGCATCCAGGGGGACGGGCAGCCCCTCGACCTGGTAAATCCCGCTGACCCCTCGCTTGCGTTCCTCTCACAGCAGTCTTTCGATGCCCTTTGTGCTGTGGAGCTCAAAAGTGAGGAGTACCTGCTTTGCTTCAGCCACATGGGACTGTACGTGGACCCTCAAGGCCGGAGGTCACGCATGCAGGAGCTCATGTGGCCTGCGGCTCCTGTCGCCTGTAGTATGTATATGTTTTCTGTTGCCATATCCCTGTTGCTGCTTCTCACATTGACAGTCGGCATGTGTTCTACTTGCTTTGGTTTGTCTCCTGGCCCCTGGTCTAGTAGTCCCAGGGCATGAAGGAGAAGCCTGATACTGCCCTGCTATGGCCTCCCTGGGTAGAGGGCTCAGTGAGGGAAGAAGGGGCCTGGACTTGTACCTCCTTTTAAAAAGCATTCCTCATGATACATCAACTTACACAGCAAGCTGGGCACCCTGGGAAACTGAGGCAGGAGGCTCACAAGTTCATACCCAGCCCGGGCAACTTGGCGATTTATTGAGATCTTATCAGATAAGGGGTCGGGGGCTGGGGATGTAGCTTATTTCAAGGGCTATAGGTGTACTCTCCAGTATCAAAAAAGGAAAATCTATACATAACACTATAAACAAGTTAAAGGCTTTTGGTGGCCAAGAAAAAATTCAACTCTCATGTCTAAAATGCAACTTCTCCTGGGACCAGAATTTTTCTGACAGTAGTAGAACTGCTCTTTCTGAAAATACTTAAACGTCCGCCATTTTCTCAGTAGAGGGAACCCTGGGTGTGAACGGGCGCTAAGGGGAAGCCTGAGCCCGATCCCTCCGGGGGTTGAGCTGGGCAAGCTGCACTGCTGCAGTCTGACCTGTGCGGGATGCTCGCCGCCAGCCTGCTGTCTCTGACCCCCACCACCCGCCCTGACAGGCTGTCTGATGCTGCTAAAGGCTACAGCTGTGGAGCCTCCATTTCAGGCCCAAGGCGTTGGCGGCACCAGTAAACAGTGAGGGTCAGGGCAGCCAGGGGGACACAGTGTCTTTGAGGTGGGAAGTGACACTGGCTTCCTCATTACAGTGAATGACACTGCTGCAGTCCCCTTGCCAGCCTTGCTGGCAAGAGTGTTGGCTGAGCCCTGTCCTGAGTCTGCAGAGGAGCCAACTGGGCTGCTGTGCCCGCACCTCCTCCTGGATTTCAGCCTCTGGCTGCAGTGCAGGGCTCCATACTTGCTTATTAGCAAGGTCCTTCCCACTGGAACTTTATATTTTTGGAAAATAGAAATGGACTTGGGTCACCCTGGCCGCACACACCTGTCATTGACCTCATGTTCTTTTTCCGTCTGTCTCTCTCTTCTGTGCCTGTGCAGTCCATCCCAGGGCTAGCAGGAAATGGCCAGAAGGGGTTAGGAGAAGTGCTGTTCAGAGCTGAGTGCACCATTTGGCTGGTGCGGACAGGTGACTGGTCCTGACCAGAGGAGACGGGTCAGAGCTTGTGTGACCTACACATCTGTACAACTCCAGAGTCATGGTCTTTCCACTGTATTTCTTCAGATGTTTCATTTTTTTGTTTACCAGCAAATCTGAGAGGAAGCCCCTGTATCCAGTAAGAAGAGTGCTTCCCCGAGCGCCTGTGTGGTCGCTTGTGAGGGCCAGCTTTCACTTGTGGCACTCAGGCTCTGGTGCAGCTGAGATGTTACTGGTGCAAGGATCTGGCCACCAGTTACAGTGTCTCATCTACTTCCAGCCCCACTTGCTTTCCTTTTTCATACTCAAGAGAAAGGTGGCTGCACAGGATGGAGGGCCTGTGTGGTACGTGCAGAGCAGGCGCTTGGCAGAGACCTTCAGCAGATGGCTGGTGAGGGCATCCTGTGGCCTCAGCCTGCTGCCTTCAGCTGTGTTCCACAAAGTGACTCCTGGGGACCCTGCAGAGGCGAGGTCAACCATGTGATGACATGGAGGCTGCCAGAACGGCCAAGGGGGCGTAAGACAACCATTGCTCTTGTCCTTCAGGCCACGCAGATGGATTCTGCTGCTCTCCCAACTGTGGGGTCCCCTCAGCTTCCATGGGTCAGCTTCCCCAGGACCCAGGGTCAGCAGCCCATAGGGCAACAGACTGTCACGGGCCATGCCTGTCTTCCTCAGGGCTCACAGGAAGTGGGAAACTGCAGCTGCGAGTTGGCCACCTTCACTGCCTAAGGGAGTCCATGGTGTCCTTGGGGCCAGTCTGGGGGGCAGCCCTGCAGTGAAGGGATGTGGGCCTCTCAGAGGGAGCTCACCTTACAGGCTGAGCACCTGTGTGTGAAGAGGCCGAATAGGTAAGCTTCTGCAGTTATCACTGCTTATAGGAGAGCCGAGTGAAAAGCAAACTCTTCAGTCATCCTCACCACCTGTGTTAGTGTCTAACATGTCACCCATGTTAGCCCTGCCTGGAGCATGCCTGTAACAGAACCCTGGGAGGCTGAGGCAGGAGTAAGGGGAGCTGAGGGTCCAGTTCAGAGAGCCTGGGGGAAGGAAAGTTACCTAGTGAGGAAAGCTGTGGGAGGCACGCCTAAAGTTTGACTGAGGGACTGATAAAGGTGAGGAGGGCTTGGTGAGAGCCCCTGGAGGGGCGCCTGCCCCACCTGAGTCCAGGGTCCAGCCCTGGGAGGCCGGAGCCATGCTCACTGCTATGCTTTGCCCATCCAGGCTGCAGCCCGTCCCATGTCACGGTGTACAGTGACTACGGCGTGGACGTCTTCGACGTGCGCACCATGGAGTGGGTGCAGACTATTGGCCTGCGGCGGGTAAGGCGGGCGCCCCCTGCCGGCGGGTGGGCTGGCTGCTCCTGGGGCCGGCCGCCAACCGCCCCTCTGCTTCCCACCCCAGATCCGACCGCTCAATTCGGATGGCAGCCTCAACCTTCTGGGCTGCGAGCCCCCGCGCCTTATCTACTTCAAGAGCAAGTTCTCTGGTGAGTGCGCGCGCTGGTGGGGGGCTCGCGGCTCCTGGTGCGTCGCTGACCACCCGGTGACCTTCCCTGACCGCTGCCTCCTGCAGGCGCCGTCCTCACCGTGCCGGACACCTCGGACGGCAGCAAGAAGCAGATGCTGCGCACGCGCAGCAAACGGCGCTTCATCTTCAAAGTGCCGGAGGAGGAGCGGCTGCAGCAGCGGCGGTAAGGCTGGTGCTCGCGGCAGGGTGCCCGGGATCCCGGTCCGCTCAGAGCCTCACCGCGCTTCCTCACACAGAGAGATGCTCCGAGACCCAGAGCTGAGATCCAAAATGATTTCCAACCCAACCAACTTCAACCACGTGGCCCACATGGGCCCTGGCGATGGCATGCAGGTTCTCATGGACCTGCCTCTGGTACGTGACTGGGCTGAGTGTCGCTCAGCGTAGGGACTGCCCGGGCTCTGCTGCCTGCTCCTCTGGGGCGCTGGGCTGGTGCTAGGCACCCGCCGATGGGTGGAGCTCAGGTCCGGAAACCACCCACTAGGGGAGTTAACTACCAAGGGTGGGTGGGTAGTGTGCTGTTTAAAAATTTAAGCAACATGGGCTGGGATATAGCTCAGTGGTTCCGGCGCCTGTCTTGCAAGTGCAGGGGCCTGGGTTCGTTCCCCGGCAACCTCGTACAATACTGGGTGTGGAGACTCACTCCAGCAGCAACCAGTACCACATACCACAGTGCCGGGCATGGTGGTTCACGCCTGTAATCCCAGCATCTGGGAGGCAGAGGCAGGAGGATCGTTGTGATGTGAGTTTGAGGCTGAGCTCGGGGCCAGCCTCAACTACAAAGCGAGACCCTGTCTCAAAAAACCTAAAAAAAAAAAAAAAAAAATTTAAGCAACTTGATTTCTGTAAACTTCGGCTAGAAGGTGCTTTCTGACCCTGACCTCACACTGCTGGGGCCTCATCCGTCGCCACTCCCTTGGCCTGGCGGCAGTTGTGGCTGTCCCGCCCACCATATACCATCTCTCCCCAGAGCTCTGCGCCCGCTGCCCAGGAGGAGAGGCCTGGCCCTGCACCCACAGGCCTGGCCCGGCCGCCCCCGCCCCGGAGTAAGCCTTGCATTTCCTGGCCCGCCTCAGGTACTGAGGGCGACAGGGTGGGCCCTGGGCTCTGCACCCCCACGAGGCTGTCTGTGTATGAAGCCTTTCCTGTCACAGGTGGGGCGGAGCCCGGAGTGACAGTGCCTCTGAGGAGCATGTCTGACCCAGACCAGGACTTCGACAAAGAGGTGAGGCTCGACGGGCTGAAGGGCCGGGCAGCTGTCACAGGCCCAAGAAGCTCAGGCTTTGGAAGCCTGGCCTTCCCCTACCCTGAGGCCAGGGACCCCTTTGCAGCTGCTGCTTGGCTGGTGGTGTCCTTTCTGGGCCTCCTCTGGGCTTTGCACTCACATGTGACACAGGAGCAGGTGCTGCCTGCTGGGCACGGCGCCCTGGGAGGCTGAGGCAGGAAGTTGTAAATGCCAGCCCAACTATGTCTGACTTCATGAGACCTAGTCTCATCATAAAGGCAGGGAGGCAGCTTCCTGCCATATCCAGGGTTCAGATCCAGGTGCTCAAATCTGGGGGCCTCCTTTGCTGGCTTGTATTCTCCCTATACCCCTACACCTGGGCCACTGGGTGACCTCGTGTGGCAGCAATGCTCTCCGGCCTCTGAGCTGCACTGCACTGCCTCAGTTTCCCCATGAGGCAGGGTGGGAACACAGGTGTGATCGTGCTGTGGCTGCACTTCTAGAAGAGGAAAGGTCAAGGGTGCTTCTACCTAGTACAGGGTGGGACCTTGCAGGGCTGCTGCCCTGGTGTCTTTTCACACCATTTCGCCCCACCGTCTTCCCCTGTATCGGTCTGTTCAATTCCTACAACTACGCAGAGGTTTAATTTGGCCCGTAGTTGGGTTGGCTGGCTGTAGTGGGCATGATGAGGAAGGGCGCACTTAGTTCCTCAGCCAGAAAGCGGGAACAGCCCTTCCACCGGGGAGGCGAGGCAAGCCCACGGCCACGCCCCTACGGCAGCGCAGACACACCCACCAGTCGCTCACCAGTGCTGGAGCAGACCTCAACGCCAATCACCTTGACACGCTGCTCTCAGACACCCCAACCACCTGCTCCCCTGGGTGCTTTCCCAGGAACACCAGCCTTCCAGTGTTTCGTCTTTAGAGTGTTCTGTCATACTGGTTGGTAGTAATTTTTATGCAGCCCAGTTTATCAGTTCAGATAAATATTGTTATGGGGTCTTTTCTAATGTTTGTCACTGCATCTGAGGAGTACGCCTGCGTTCTGGGGCGGTGCGTGGGCCTCCAAGCGTGTTGTGCTCTGCTCGAGTCGGGCAGCAGGGAGACCCCACGGGCAGCAGTCCAGCCCGCTGCCCTCACAGCATCACAGCGGCCTTGGTAAGCTTCCCTTGCCGGCTGCGGGTGGACATCGCAGGTGACTGCCTTGCATCTCGGTCACCAGCTGCCCTCCCAGTGTGTCCTCTCCTGCTTCCAGCTGGCCTCATGCCCAGGGAGAACCTGACACCTCTCAGCGCTGCCCTGGTGGGCTCTTCTTCCTTTGTGTACTCCCTCTGCAGCTGCCCAGAGTGTGAGGAGTGGAGACGGGTCTTCCCTCTCCTAGTTTAGTTTTTCACTCATCTGTCATTCTGAAAAATTTCAAGTCTCCAGTAAAGTCTCAAGACTTATAGCATGAAGTGTCCCACACGCTTCCCTTCTCTAGAAGTATGCCCAAGACACGACCACACCTGTGTTCCCACCCTGCCTCATGGGGAAACTGAGGCAGTGCAGTGCAGCTCAGAGGCCGGAGAGCATTGCTGCCACACGGGTCACCCAGTGGCCCAGGTGTAGGGGTATAGGGAGAACACAAGTCAGCAAAGGAAGGCCCCCAGATTCGAGCACCTGGATCTGAACCCTGGATATGGCAGGAAGCTGCCTCCCTGCCCTTATTTTGGCCATTTGACTTATTTGGAGAGTCCCTTTGAAAGCAGGCAGCAGCATCACAATCCTCAGCCCAGATCCTGGCCCCAGCCCCACTGGCCCTTGCTTACAAGTTCCTGCTGCCAGCTGGGCCTCAAACACCTTTACAGCCACACTGCTGCCTCCTGAGTCTGCTGTGTTTTTTCCCCACAGAGTGCAGTTGGGGCTGTGTGAGGTCTTGATGGGGCAAAGTAGAGCCCTGCCTGTCTCGGAGCCGCAGCATGCAGGCCTCCCCTTACCCGAGGGCCGGGCCCATCTTGGACCCCACTACACAGCCATCGTTGCACGCAGCAGTCTGCGCTTCATGATGTTTCCATTGTCGCGGCAACATCCTCTTCTGCATGTGGCTTTCTGGGCAGGACCACGTGTGCCTGCCTTGCTTTGCCGCTCCCCTTATTCAGGACCAGACCTTCAGTCTTTGGCGGAGGTGGCAGTGCTGGAGATAGTAGCTGGGGGGTGTGCCCAGCCCACTGATAAACTCATTGGTGGATGTGGTCTCACCCAATTGCCCGGATTGGCCTTAAATTGTAACGTTCTTGCCTCGGCCTCCCAAGTTGCTGGGGTTACAGACATGCCAGTCCGGGCTTTGTGTCAGTTTCTGAGTTGTCCCAGTGTATGTTCCTGCTGCATCTTTTGCAGCTGTTCTCTCCCACTCTGCCACTCATCTTTTCTCAGTCTGGATAACGCCCTTCGATGCAGAAAAGTCCCTGGTTTTGGTGAAGTACAACTGGTGTTTTCAATTCTCAGATCCGAGGTGGTGGCTTTAGTTGTTCTCAGGTTTATCTCTTGTGTGCAGTGTGAGATGCAGGCCATACCGGATTCCATCGTGTGGGACTCGGCCCGCTGCCAGGCCTGGAAGTCCGCATCGTTGTGCTGTCTTCTGGTGGACTTGGCGCCCTGTTGAGAACCGCCTGGGAGTGTCGGGTTGGTTCTGTACCAGAGTCTCCATTAGTCCTTAGGTTAGGCCCCACAAAGGTTAGCAGCACCCGCAAAAATACTAACTTTGGGGAACGTGGGTCCTGTGGCTCTGTTTCTCCCTAAGTATTGTGTACTGTTAGGGGCTTCTTGCAGTTTCATGCAAGTCTTAAGGATTAGCTTTGCATGTGTATAAGAAAGCCATCAGACGACCGGGATTTAGCTCAGTGGTTCCAGCACCTGCCTTGCAAGCACAAGGGCCCAGGTTCGATCCCCGGTAACCACATACAACAACACTGGGCTTGGTGATACATACCCACCAACAATCAGAACCACATACCACAGTGCCGGGTAGGGTGGCTCACGCCTGTAATCTTAGCACTCCGTAGGCAGAGGCAGGAGGATTGCTCTGAGTTCCAGGTTTGCCTAGGCTACATGGTGAGTTCAGGACCAGTCTCAACTACAAAGTGAGACCCTGCCTCAAAAAAAAAAAAAAAAAAAAGAGAAGGCCATTGGAATTCTGGCAGGGATCAGCTGAACCTATAGGCTGAGGTGGTGCCATGTTTGAAATCTTCTGACCTGTGGACGTGGAATGTCTTCCCTTTTGCTCAGGTCTTTATCACAGCAAGCGCCACATGGCACTAGTTTCTCACATGTCCCCTTTCTGCCCTGACAGCCTGACTCAGATTCCACCAAACACTCAACCCCCTCAAACAGCTCCAACCCCAGTGGCCCACCGAGTCCCAACTCGCCCCACAGAAGCCAGCTCCCCCTGGACGGCCTGGAGCAGCCTGCCTGTGACGCCTGAGGCCACCGCGCCCCCGTGTCAGTGCCAAGCCTGAGCTGACAGTGTTGTCTGTGGAGATGTGGAGTCCGTCTGTAGATAGGAGAAGAATCTTTATTATAATAATGACCAGCTGGACGCTGCATTCCGTGGCATAAAGCAGAGGCAACACGTTCCGTTTGCACATGAAGGACCACCGCACACCTCACCCCGCACTGCGGCTCAGCACCGGGCCTCGCCTGTGCAGGGCCTCAGCTCCTGTCTCTCCCCTGTTGCTTGAAATCATTCCCAAGCCCTTAGGAGAATAAGAGCCAGCTGTGTGTCGTCCCAGTGTCGCAGGACTTTTGCAGACTGCACAGTGCAGGTTAGTTGTGGCTTTGAGTTCACTTTCCCATGGCACAGCTGACTGCAGGTGGCCTGCTGGTGCCTGCCTACAGGTGGAGCCCGGGCCGGGGCACCGTGTCCCTGTGTGGGAGTCCACTGTGGGTCCCAGCCGGGAGGCATCACCAGCACCTGCCTTCTACACACAACAGGCCCCTCTGCCTGCTGGGAGAGAGGTGGCCAGAGCCGAGGGAGCGTACAGCAGGCCCAGGACCCTTCCACCCGCCCTACCCCACCGCACCCCACCCCGCATGGAGCCCAGGAATAACGTCCATTCCCCTCGTGTGGAAACACCTGACACTCCCGCACAGTGGCCGACCCCAGCTGGGGGCTGCCCTCGTGTCTGTCAGCAGTCAGGTGTGTGGCCTTGTCATGAAGGCTTGTGATTGACTGTGGGGCAGACGTAGCTTGTCCCCAGCTCACGATGGCTCCCCGTGCTCCCACTTCTTGGCGCGTAGCTGTTCAGGACCTGCCTTTGGCTGAGTCAGCACTGTCACCCCCAGCACCCGCCGCCCACCGCCCTTCCCGGCCCATGTCACAAAGGTCCCTGCTCGGGGTTCTGGTTTTTACTTTTTTAATGTAAGTCTGAGTCTTTGTAATTATTGAATCGTGAGAACATTTTTGAACAATTTACCTGTCAATAAAGCAGATGATGGCAGTTTTAAAGCCCCCTGTGGTGTAGGTGTGGTGGTGTCATGCCAAGAACGCCTGGGAACCTGGGAACACGCACAATGGAGTCACCACAGAAGACAGCAAAGGCACAGAGCTCAGGCAGAAAGCTGCCCGTGTCCCCGCAGCAGGAGCAGACGGCCAGGCATCTCTGCCAGGTTCCACAGCCCTCCGAGGGGCGTTAGTGGAGCAAGGAACATCCTGAGAGCAGAGAGCCCTCGAGGTCATGGGCAGTGCTGGGTGGGAGGTGGGCATGGTACCCACAAGCTGGCACACCAGGGCAGGGCTACCAGCCACGCACACGAGTTTGCCAGGCAAGCGCTTTGCTGTTTTCCCCCTGCCCCGACCCTGGGAGCTGGGGAAGTGAGGGCATTCAGAGCCTTCCTGAGACCGTGGCCAAGGGAAGTTCAGAATGAAGCCGCCTGGAGGAGACACAGGTCAGGCCAGGCGGGGCCGCACAGCTGCCAGTCACTGGGCTGTGTGCTCCCAGAAGGAGCAGGGCCCAGAGTCCTGCCGCGGGGCTCACACAGGTCACCTTGCCCCTCGTGCACTGGGAGGAACAGTGGTGGCTGCAGTCTGTGGATGGTGAGGAGGGCACGTAGGCCTGGACCCTGGCCTGCCTGGGCACCAGCCACTCACAAGAATGTCCGGTTGGCACCAGCTTGTTACCGGAGCTCAAACTCAAGGAGAGCTGAGCTGTATCTCAGCTTTTTGGTTTGAAACTCTACCAGGCTGCCCACGCTGGCCTAGAACTTAGGATCTGCCTGCCTCAGCCTCCCAAGTAGTTGGGGTGAAGGCTGAGCCACCATATCTGGCTGTCAGCCCCTTTTATTTGAGGATTAAACCTAGGGCCTTCACATTTGAGCTACGTCCCCATCCCTTTGTTTTTGAGATAGGGAACGCTAAGTGGCTACGCTCCAAAATGGTGTCCAGCAGCCACTCGTGGTACTCTAGGTCAAAAGCTAGGCTCAAACTTGAGATCTTCCTGCCTCAGCCTCCTGGAGTGCTGGAGTTATATGCATGTACCACTATGGCTGACTCTCACTGTCAGCCAATTTTTAAAAATGAAGTAGCAACTACAGTGAACAAACTGGTACACCCAAGGCAAAATATCCTATGGCACCAGAGAGACAAGTTCAACCTATGGGATATACATGTTGCAGTGAGAGACAGGAGTCCTGTTCACAGGAAGCTGCTAACTCCATCAGTGATCAGTAGCGTGTTGGGGCAGTGGCATGCCTCTGTAGTCCCTGCTACTCAGCAGACTTGAGTCCATGGATTTAAAGCCAGTCTGGCAGCACAGCAAGACCCTGTATCAGTCTGTAGGCGGCTCCCGGCACCGGTGCTATCTCCAGTGCTGTGCGGGTCATGCAGCAGTCACTTTGTGACCATGTGTGTGCTGGCCTTCTCACTGCTAGGACCTGGTCCCAGGGCCAGTGCAGCCTTTAGCTCCATGCCCACTGACAGATGCCCACATCCTTTTTTTTTGAGACAGGGTGTTGCTTTGTAGTTCAGGCTGGCCTTGAACTCATGCTGTTCCTGCCTTTGCCTCTGGGGTGCTGGGATTTCAAGTGTGCACCACCAGCACCACCATCATCACCATTTTTTGTGGTGGCTCCTTGCCTCCCTATACACAGGAGACACAGCATTGCTGTGGAGGGTCAGGACACCCACCACCTGGCCAGCCCCAGCTCCTGGGTCCACCTCGCCTGCAACCCCCTCTGGGCAGCTGTGTGACCCAGCGGAGTAAGACTGGGCAGGCAGGAGGCGCCTTGGAAGTGCAGAAAACTCTTTATTGGGGAGCTCAGTGTGGGGTGTGAGGAGACCTCGAGGTAGGGGTCTGGGCCTGGGGATCAGGCTTCGGCCTCAGCCACAAACAGCGGGTTCACAAAGTAGCAGGTGCTATTGTCCACATTCAGGGCCGCGATAGGCAGCTGCACCGGGGTCTGCGGGGAGCAGCAGTCAGCGAGGGAGAGAGCCAGGGGCTGGCCCTGAGGAGCCCCCACGGATTCCCACACCCTCACCTGCTTGTCCCAGGTCGCCGTGTGGAACATGGGGTTGGAGAAGCCCTGGGACACCCCTGTGGACTGGGACTGTGCTTCCTGGCGTCTCCACCTATGGGCAGGTGGAAGGCAGGGAACCGGGGACTCCGGATCCATGAGGCTGACCCCCCCCCCCGCCCCCCGCATCCGCCCCTCTTGGCCCGGTCCCCTGCGTACCTGAGACGGCCCTTGCAGCGCAGCACCAGCACTGCCCCCAGCAGCGCCAGCAGCCCCAACAGCCCCGCGGTGGCCAAGCCGCCCAGGAGCGCTGAGCTGGGCCCAGGCGCAACCTGCCCTTGTGTGGAGCCGCTCCCAATGGGCGCCCCTGACTCCCGCAGTACCGTGGACAGCACACCAAGGGCCGCGCCTGCAAGGAGCCCCGGGGGAGGGGGGAGGGGGGCTGGGATCACAGTCCCAGCGGCTCGGGGAATGCAAACGGGGGAAGTGGAATCGGGGGGTCAGGGCCTCCAGACAAGGGGAGCGGGGACCCCAGCCGCGGGGGTGGTTACCGTGCTCAGCCGCGTCTGCCAGCAGCGCGCGCCCCAGCCGCCCCGCGCCGCCCGTCCTAGGCACAGGCTCCATCAGCACCACCTGGACGACGGCTCCCGAGTCGCGCCGCACCTTGGACACAGCCACCTGTAGTCCCTGGTACTGGGGCTGGAGAGGGCACAGGTCAGGAGCTGGCGAGGGGGTCGCGGGTGAGGGGGTCAGGCCTGGTGGGCAGCGGTCGAGTTACCTGGGCTAGGAAGGTTTCCAACAGCCGTGCGCGATAGCGCTCCAGATCAAAGACAGAGGCGTTGTAGGTCAGCCACACCAGGGCTCCTATGACCAGAGAGCGGGCTCAGCTCCACGGGAAACTGAGGCAAGGATCTTCCCCCCACACACACACGGACCAGTGCTCACCACAGAGGTCGCAGCACTGGCCCTCTGGGCGCAGGGCGTCGTGGCAGGGCGCGGAGGGACAGCGGCCACCCCAGGGCTGAAGCAGCGCGGCGCAGATCCAGGGCAGCGTCTGGGTGGGGGCAGTGGTCAGAGCCGAGCCACGACCGCCGCCCCCACCCGCGACCCAGGGGCGCTCACCTCGGCGCCGCCGCACTCGCAGCCCGAAGGGTCGGCGCAGGCGTCGGAGCCCACACGCAGCACGCCTGGCCCGTGGAAGTGCAGGCGGCCGGGGCGGGACACCAGGAACGCCGTCAGGTCCTCGTCTCGCGTGAACGTCTGTGGGACCGGAGTCACGGCGCGCTCGTCCAGGAGCACGCAGGGAGGGGCGCGCCCGGCGAGGGGACCCGGCCGCCCACTCACCTGGCCCAGCGCCGAGACGCTGCGGACGCGCACCGGGCTAGCGCCCGGGCCCAGCCCCACGCGGAAGGAAGCGTTGGGCGGAAAGAGGACATCGTCGTGCACGCAGGGAACGCGCTCGGCGTCCACGAAGAAGAGGCCAGGGCCCTCGTCCCCGGAGCGCCAGAGGTGCGGGTCGAACCAGGAGAAGCGGTCGGGGTTGCGGAAAAGCACAGGGACTCCTGGGCGGCAGCGCCGGGGACCCCGGGATCCGTTTGCCTCCACGCCCCGCTCACTGGTCCGGCCCCACGCAGCCCCGCCCCCAATTTTGTCCTACACACTGCCCCTAACCAGCCAGTCTCTCCGGGTTTGCTCCGCCCCCTAGAATTTTCGCGCCGCACCCCAGGGCCCAATGCACACAATGAACAGACTCCACCGTAAGTAAGCCACAACCCCAATCAGCCCCGCCCCCGGCACACCCAGTCAGCCTCGAGGGCCTCACCTGAGCCACAGTCTTGGCTCGGGGCTGCGGCGCTAAACCCAGCTCCTGGGTCCAGAACGAGCTCTCCATCCAGTGGCAGGAGCTGCGGGAGGAGTAGGCTAAGGACCAGACCGGCGTGCGCCCCTGCAGCCCCTGGAGTCCCAGCTAAGACCACGGAGCGGGCCGGGTGAGGTGGGCACCTCACCCACCGGGGAGAGCAGAGGAGAAAGGGCCAGCTCGGAGCACAAACAGCTGTGGTCCTCAACTCTGAGCTGGCGTTGGGGCTTGGAAGTTCCCCCAGGCCCAGGGGACAAGAGCCTTGAGCTGCGAGGCCAGCGGTGATGCTCGCCTGTGCCATCCTCCTGGCTGTCACATGGGGCTCCTTGGTCTCATGAAGAGCAAGCCGCTGGAGACAAAATGCCAAGGACAGGGAGCCGCCCCAGACCTCACTCCAGACGTGACTACCAAGGAAGTCCAGCCACACCCAAGCCTCTGTGCCTGTCCTCCCCAGGCCCCTGAACCTCCACTTCCGCCCTGGTTCCTACGGAGGAGGCTTTTAGACCTAGAGGTCAGGAGGGGACAGTGTCGTCAGACACCCAACGGTGCCCACCCTGGGGCGCAGCACTGGGACACCGGGGATGCCAGCAGCAGTCGCCACACGTGGGTGTGGGCCGCAGCAGCAACCAGGGCACCCAAAGCTCCGTGAGAGCCGCCCTGGGCAAGGAGGGGTTTGTCTGGCTGTGCTGGGGATGAACCCATGGCCTCGGCCCTGAGCCGCATGCCTGGCCCTTCTAATTTTTTTATTCTGAGACAGGGTCTTGCTGAACTGCTGAGCTGGCCAGGATGGACTCAAACTTTTGATCCTCCTGCTTCAGCCCCCCAGAGTGCTAGAACTACAGGATTACTGCCATCAGCAAGAATGCATTTTTAAAAACAACCAGGGCTGGGGTGCATCATGGGGGTAGAGTGCTTGCCTAGCGTGTGTACGGCCCAGGGTACAAGCTACTGTACCACAAATAATAAGGAATTAAAAGTCCCAAAGGGAGGGTCGGGATTTAGCTCAGTGGTTTCAACCTGGACCTGTTTGATCGCCTCCCAGCCCCCGTAAACACAAACAATACTGGGTGTGGAGACTCACACCCAGCTGCAATCAGTACCACATACCACAGTGCCGGGCGTGGTGGCTCACACCTGTAATCCCAGCACTCGGGAGGCAGAGGCAGGAGGATTGTAATGTGAGTTTGAGGCTGAGCTCAGGGCCAGCCTGAACCACAAAGTAAAACCCTGTCTCAAAAAACAAACAAACAAACAAAAAAACCCAAAGGAAAAATATGGATAAAATGCGAAAATGGCAGTAGTTGAAAGGATGTGTGGAGCAGGGGACCTAGCCCTGGTGACAGCAGGGAGGAGGCCCAGGGTTGCCTTCCTGTTCGGGAAAGGGAAGTGAGGAGAGAGAAAGTGAGGATGAACTTTCCAGACCTGAACGGAACCTGGAAAACAGAGTCCAGGAGGAAGGGCTGGGAAGGCTCACACTTCTCCCGGACAGTACTTTATACCAAAGCCAGACAACATTTGGAAGCTCTGGAGGAAAAGGGAAAGATGATCATCCAGGAAGGAGGGAAATTCAGATTTTTCAGCAAGACCAACACATGTAAATTGGGCGTGGTAGGTATGTGGGTCATCCCAGCACTCCGGCAGGCTGAGGCTGAGGTAGGCTGATCATGAATTTGAGCCAAGCTTAGGCAACTAAATGACTTCTTGAGATCTTGTTTCAAAAGAAAAACTTTTTTTTTTAAGCTTTGGGGATGTAATGGTGCAAAAGCCCTGGGTTCAATCTCCAGTACATGAAAAAAATTAAAAAAGAAAAAAAAAAGAGCCACGTGAGGTACATTAAGAAGTTACAAAAATCATCTGAATGCAAATGCAAAGGTTGTAAAGAAAATAGCTAGCAGAGCCAATCCTGTATTTTTCTGCTCAAGCCAGGTGCAGTGGGGATGCCTGTGGGGCTAGCACTCTAGGCACTTTGGTGATTTGCAAGACTCTATCTGGAAATAAAAAATAAAAAAATCTGGGGGTGTGGTCATTGCCAAAGATTAGGTTTAATCCCCAGTATCACAAAACAAAAACTACAAGGAAACAAAACCTTGTTCAATTTAAACTGAATTTTAAAATGATCAAGCAAGGCTCCTGGCCCAAGGGCAGGATGGAGGATGTCCAGTAGGTGGCAGTGGAGAGCCCCAGACCCGCAAAACCCGCCAAAGGCAGCAGGCGAGCTGGTCCCCCCAGTGTCAGGACCACAGTACTCCAGAAAAGCCCGACTCAGAAAACCTCCCAGCCCTCATACTGTCCCTGGGGAAGCTCATCTCAGTCCACGTGGAGTGAAAAACATTTTTCCAAATCTGCTACCTTTAAACCGGGCGTGGTGGCGCACGCCTGTAATCCCAGCACTGGAGAGGATGAGGCAGGAGGATCAATCACCATGAGTTTGAGGCCAGCCTGGGCTACACAGCAAGACTGACTCCGGCTTTAGTAGAACAGAATTTCTCATGTAGTAGTTCATGTCCCCTTAAACCTAAAGCCACCACTGTCTTAGCACAGGAGCGTGGAGTCCTCCGTAAAGGGGATGAGACAAGGACGCCCCCTGGCCATCACTCTGCCCCAGCTTGGAGCAGAGGCCTCCGGCACAGGCCACGTGTCCAGACCCTCCCCAGCCTCACCAGGTTGGTGACAGGATGGCTTCCTCGCACCAGGACCGACACCATCTGTGGGAAGAGGCAGTCAGTGCCACAGGGCCATGACCCCACCCTTGCCCCAGGCAGCCCCATCTCACGACATCAGAGGCACCTTGTCTGCTGGGAACTGGACTATGTCGCCTGCACATGGCGTCCGGTTCTGGCTCCAGTTGGTGTTGGTGTCAAAGTCAGTGTTGGGAACCCAGAGTTTGAGGGCAGCCTGGGTCTGCGCTGGGGGAAGGCAGGGAGGGCCTGGACATAGTCCCCGCTGTCCTTGGCCTCTGTGTGTGCCAGCCTGGCTCCTCCAAGCCCTCATGCTGCTCTCTAGACTCCTATCTGTCTGCAGAGCCCACCCCAGCGAGCCCATTTACAGACCCCCTCCCACCCTCACGTGCCCTCTAGGGTGAGAACTGTGTGACCCTGACAGTGACAACTGGGATGGGCAGAGCGGTGAAGCTGGTGGGGTTAAGGACAGGGACAGGAACTGGGAACCAGGCCACAGGCTTTAAGCCTCCCGGCTGGGGGAGCACCACGGACACCGGGCCGGAGTGCGGGAGGGCTCCTCCCAGGCCTCCAAGGAGGGGGAGCTGAGAAAAGCTGCCCCCCTCTCCAAGGTCCTGTCACCAGGCACAGGGGACTCTGGCCTTGGTCTGGTCCCTCACCCACACCCGTGCCCACCTACCACAGAGTTGCAGCCACAGCAGCGCCCAGCCCAGCGACCCCATCTTGCTGCTACCTGCCCTGCGCAAGGAGACTTTGCCCTGGCCTGGGGGACTCGGGCTGGGCCGGTTACACATTCACCTCCCTCTGGGCGGGCCCGCCTGCGGCAGCCGCCTACCCCTCCCCGGCCCTGCCTGGATGTGCAGTTGTGCAGTTCGCGGGTGAAGGCAGGTCTAGGGGCCACTGTGGTGGGCATGGTGGGCGCGGTGACTGGGGCAGGGAAAGTGGGTGCTGGAACGTGGGCTAGGAGCCTGGCAAGGGGCAGCACTGCAGGGCCCGCACACTGGGCGTGGGCGGTGTGGCTGGAAGATGAGCTGGAGGTGGAGGGTGTGAGTGGGAACGGGGAGAGGAGATGGAGCGCAGGTGCTGGGCGGCCCAGCGTGGCACAGGGAGAGGGGAGGGAGACAGGGGCCAGGGGACGAGTTCTGGGAGGCTGGGGTGTCAGCTATGGGCCTGTGCGGCCCACACATGGCATGGGGGGGGCGGGGGACCACAGGGAGCAGAGTGAGGCTGGGTGAGGGGCAGGGCCTGGGCCTGACACAAGGAATGGCTGTTTCCTGTCCCCCTGTCCTCCCTGGAAGGGTGTGCCCCTGCCGTGGCCTCTCATACGGACCACGAAGGGGGAGCCTTGTGTCCTAGCAGGTCATCTTCAGAAAGGGCGCCTGGTGTTCTTGTGGCCAGGGTGGGCCTGGAGCTTGACCCCACTAGCCCACATGAAGCACCACCACAGGACATCCAGGGGCCTCGGAGGCAGCATCCAGTCTGCCCTGTCACAGGCAGGAGCAGTGCCCTGGATGGGGTCCTCCCATAGTGCTCCCTGCCGAGCCCTGGTGGCACTCTGGTCTGGGGACCAGGAGTGTGCCTGCACTTCGGAGTGATGGAGGCCAGTGAGGCCCTAGGCAGCCCGGGAAGACCAAGGAAGCCTCGTGAGGAGCTGACTGAAGGAGGCAGAAGGGAGGGGCTGGCTGGCTGCTGGGGGTGCTGTATCTGGGTCCTTGTCCTGGAAGGGGCACTGAGCAGAGGCTGGGAGTGCAGCTGGGTAGCCACTGGAGCCTGGCTGTGAGAGAGGAGGGTCGGGCTAGGGGGCCGGGGGGGTGGGGCAGGCTCTCAGGTGCCAGCTCTCATTGGCTAGTTAGCCTGACTGATGCCACTCTGAAGGGCTCAGCACCTCAGAAAGTGCCTGGCTATATACCCTAAGGGAGGGTATGGAGCCAGGAATAGGGAGGGTAGGCAGGGCTGTCTGGCTGCTGCCACTTGCCCTGCTTCACAGGATCTCTGCAGGTTCCCCTGTGCCCAGCTTCCCATGTGCCAGTGGCCTCCCAGCTCCAGGTTCTCCTCAGGTGCCAGCACCACGAGGGGCTTGGGGTGTCTGTAGAGCGTAGAGCCCGTGGGGCCTGAGGAGGTGGATTGGGGAACCCAAGGAGGGGCTCAGGCCCAGAGATGCACCCCCAAGGGAAGGAACAGAGAGGTAGGGGAAACCACACACAGGCGGGCAGGCCCCTGGAAGGCTGGGCGGCAGCTACTGGGCCAAGGGCAGTGTCTGAGGAGCTGGGCAGCTTCCTGGGCCCCCAGTGAGGTTGGTAAGGTCCCACAGGTCACTGTCACGGGGCCACCAGTGCCAGGGCCCCACACCCGATGGAAAGACAGGGACCTTTGTGGTCCAGCCCCAGTGCCAGTTAGTGGATGGGGCATGGTGTGGATCCTGGTAAAGCCAGTGGCTTGGCCTCCACAGGGCACTTCCCACTGCGCCAAAGGCCCCACTGGCTGACTGCCCACCCATTCCAACAGATGGGCACACGTGGAGGGGCTACACTTGTGCCTCCCCAGTGCCAGCTTTTCCCACCCTTGGCCCTTCCTGGGGAACTAACTGCTCAGGGCCTCTGAGCTGCACCTGCCCAAGAACTCAGGAGCCAGGATCAGGGCCCCTTGGAAGCTGCTGTAAGGAAGTGTGTGGGGCCAGGTATGGGGCCACGCTGAACGTCAGCCATGTAGGCCACTGTGGGCACAGCCCATAACGGGCTTCCTGGGCACACCAGCTCTCCTGGGGTGGTTTCTTGAAGCAAGCTGGCCTTGCAGCCAGGTGTAGGGTAACTTCTGGTCCAGCACCTGTGACACAGTCCCTGCCCCTGGCCAGGGGGCTCCTGGCTCCTCCAGCCCTGAGTAATGTGTCAGAAGGGTGTTTTCCTGGTCCTGAGCTGAGAGAGCCCACTGTCAGAGGATGCCAGCCTAGACCATGACCAGCTCCCCCTGGGCCAGGGCTGACCCCATGCCAGCAGCACCTGAGGGCCCAAAGCAGCCCTGCTGTGCTCTGGGAGGGTGGCTCAGCACCCTCTTCTAGTTGGTCTGGCACAGCCTCAGCCAGTTTGGGGGTAATGACCTGTCCTGCTTGGCCCAGGGAAATGTTCCTGGTGGGATTGCAGTTTTCGGGATCTCAGCTGGAGCAAGCTCTTGCCTGACCTGGCCTCCCAGGATGTCAGCAGGGGTAGCCACATGGCAGGCAGGGCAGTCAGCTGGGAGCTTGGGTCCTCAACACAGTGCCTGGCACCTGGGGCCAGGCTGCATCTGAAGCGAGACTGGGGTGGGACTGCACCCCTGTCAAGGCCTGGCAAAGAAAGGCCCGTGCTCTGGTAGCCAGCACCCCTTCTGGACCCGGTCTTCACTGCACCTTGGACAAGAGCTGCAAGTGAAGCCAAAGTCCCCCCACGTCTTAACCTGCAGGCACCAGGACGAGATGCAGGGCTTCCTTATGCCAGGCCTGACCTGGGGCCGAGTGGAGCTGGGTCAGAGCTCCAGTGCTGCAGGAGCAGCTACATGGAGCAGGTCCCTGGCCCCTCTGCAACAAAGCCCAGAGGCAGATGCCTTCCGCCCACTGCACAGAAGCTGACGCCCTGAGGACTCAGGCTGAACCGTCCCAGTCTCCGGAGCGAAGGGCCCCAGCAGCTCCGGGCCGAGCCACAGCCTCCAGACGTGACCCAAATCCCTTTCGAGCTCTGAGTGCAGGCCTCAGGCGAGCTGCAAGGGTCCTGGTTCTATCTCTTTGTGGGTGTCAAGTGATAGCCACGCAAGGGTCATAGGCAATTGCCTGGCCAGTGCCCTCACCCAAGCCTGGCAGCAAAGACAGGGCAAGAGAAAACCAAGACTCTTAATCAGGTTTATTTTTCTCTAATAACAGTTTAGCATTTCCAAATTTTGCATTCTACAGTCTCACAAACTTTAGTTATTAGCATCAAAAACACAAAAACATCGCAAGACCTCAAAACACAAATAAATACCAAATAAAACCACACACAATTTACAGTAAACAGAAATAGAAAACATAGTAATGCTATCAGGAAACCGGACGTGGTCTAACCCAGGAATGACAGGGTACTGCCGAGCAATACCTCACACTGTCGGTTTTCTCAGAAGAGGGAGGAGCACAGGACGCCAATCACTGGTCACCATCACTTGGAATCAAGATGGGCCGCACAGCGAGCGGTCACTGGACAGCAATTTGTAAAACAGGCAGATTAAAAACACAGTCAAATGAGAGATTGGCCTTCTTTGGTCTTTGTTTTTGGGTATAGAACTGAACACAAGAGGCGTACGGACCACCAGGAAAATGAATGCAAATCTAGAACCGTCCACAGACATCTCGGTCCACCTGCACACTTCCGTGATCAGAGGTTCTCCTAGAGGTTCTGGGGAAATCCTTGGGGTAAGGCCAGCTTTTGTTTTCTAATTAAGTCATTGAGGTGCAGTTGAAGGTCACCTAACATGTCTAAGGGGACTAAGCTGAAGAACCAGTCACACGAGTTAAGGAGTGGCGCAGTGCCCTGCACTTTCCCCTCGGTCTGCAGCATACTCGGACAGAGGCTTCTCGGAGGCGTGTGGTGGGGAGAGGACAAGCTTGCCGCACGAGGCCCAGGTGACACTGGGTACCACGCTGCCCTCACCTGCCTGGTGATGATATCCAGGGCACAGTGGGCCGGGAAACCCGTTGGCACCACTGACCAGGTCCCAAGGTGCCCGACAGCCAGCATCAGCTGGCACGAGACCATCAGTGACCAAGGAACCAACATTTTCTAACCCAGACCTGCAGGGCACATTCGACTTTGGAGAAAACAGTTATGGAGATTTGCAAACAAGACAGAACCATGGTCTGGGCTGAGAAGCAACTTGGGGACAGACCCTCCCTCACACACAGCCTGGCTCTCCTGCAGCCCCACCCTGAAGATCTTGACTGAAGGTAAAAAAATAGCATCCAAGGCCCCAGCTGAGCCCTCAATGTGCTCATTACCTCACGCAGAGGGGCAGGTGTGGCAGGTGGGGACAGAGACGGGTCCCCAGGGGAGTCTGTGCTCTAACCACACACAGGAGCCTGGGCACCTGCCAGGGTTGGAATGTCGGCCACATCCATAGTGGCCGCCCACAGCTCGCGGCAGCGGGTACAAGGAGAGGTGAGGGGCTGGCACTGGGATCCGGTGCGCCTGGTCTAAGGATGTCCTGCTGTTCCAGGACTACCCTCACACTTTCTCCTCTGTGGGACTTCATCCAGCAGCCGTGAGGCCCCCAGGCCAGCCATGTTGACTACCTGGGCAACAGTCCAGCAAGGGGGCGGCTTCCACTGGGACACTCAGCCCCATCCAGGTGACAGGTGACCTGGGTGGGGCAGATAGAACGTCTGTGGAGGCAGCTGGTATCTTCCCCAAGGCCAGCTGGGGACGCAGGTGTACAGTGGGTCTGCAGGCTCTGGAGCCACAGCTCAGCACCCCAGACTGCCAGGGTCACAGGCTGAGGGGAAGCTGGGACTGGGCAGAGGGCAGGCAAGAAGACATCCCGGGGACACAGAACCATCAGCCATCAGCCATCAGCCAGCAACACCATTACTGAGGGATACATATGGCAGGTACCATGTAGACAGGCTGTGCCAGGGATGGACTGGGGTTGGGACGCAGCCCTCATAGCAGCCCCGGCCCACCTGCATGGAGCACGCTCACGGAGTGTCCAGCTCAGCCTGGCCCTCACCTCACGATGCTGTACCTCCCATTGGGCCTCTGCACCATCTCCCAACTCCTCTGCGAGACTGGGCCCCAGCAGCCACCCCCTCCCTAACATGTAACCTTCCTCCCACCACAGCCCGGCTTTGCAGGGTACAGATGTCTTGATTTTCAGCAACTCCTATATCCCCTTGAAAGCCCACACCATTGCCTGGCTGGGCCTGGCAGCCCCGCAGCCCACAGTAGGGTGGCCATAGTGGCAGTGCTCCAGACATGGGACGCAGCTGCCTGCACTGAGGCCACTGCACCAAGGACTCAGGACCGGTTTCTTCCGGGCAGGATAGCTGTGTCCTGGGATGCTGTCACGTTTGGTAAATCGGCGCATGATGCACAGTGTGGCCGTCCGGAGCTCCTGGGCTGGGGCCCTGAACGGAGGACAGGGCAGGCACTGGCCAGGGGGACAGCATAGCCGAGGCCACGGGGCACGAGCACCAGGGTGGGCACGAGGCAGGATACTGGCCCTGCAGGCCCTGCAGAACACATCAGTCCACTTGCCAGCACCAGTTCCCAGAGCCATGCCACCTCAGCCTGAGACCCTGTGCCGGTACCCTGTACCCACAGGGCAGCTCCAGTGGGCCTCCCAGGGCTTCGTGGGACGGGACCCTTTCACCCCACCACAAAGCTGCACACTCTCGACCTGCTGGCACCCAGCAAGGTCTTGCCAGGGCAGGATGAGCTGGGCCACCTGGGACAGGTGGCCGAACCTCCGCCAGGACTAGAGTAAAAGCTAAGGGACACACCTAGAGGGCTGGGATGCTTTGGGGCCAGGTCTCACAGGGCACCCTTCCTTCCCCACAATAAGGGTGGCGCCTCCCTGGGGCAGAACCAGGGGTGCCGACGAAGCCCAGGGGTCCTAGGACAGCAGCGATGGAGTGCAGAGATGTGTGACATGGAGGGCGAGGCACACGCAAGCAGGGGACAGGAGTATAAGCAGAGGGCATGTCCAGCAGGCACTGGGGCGAAGGCACACCCAGGACACGTGGGAGCACCAGAGACAAGGTGGGCCGCCGGCACCAACCCAGCTGTCCCCCCGCGACCCTAGGGCAGCCGAGAGGCAGGCAGTCTGACGCGCGCCCAGCTGGCCGTGGGCGCGCCTTTTGGGCGAGTGGCACAGATGTGGTGGTTCGCACACACTGGTTTTGCCTAAGAAGCACCCGTCGCGTGTAGCACCCATCAGTGTAAGAGCACCGTGAAGCGTGGTGCATAGAAGGGGCGCAGGGGCGGGGCTCCAGGCTTCCAATCACAGTTGGGCTTGAGTCGGTAAACAACAGTGCTGAGGGCTGGCGGGTGGGCACAAGGGCTGTGGCCTGGCCCCAGGGTAGCCGGGCAGGTCCCCCAGCAGTGGCCTCCAGAATGCTCAGGGCTCTGCTCTGGGCTGCAGGGCGCCGGGCAAGGGGGGACATGGAGTGGGGGACGCATGGCTTCCGCTCTGCACCTGCCTCCTTCGGGTGGGGCCAAGCCAGCTTTGGGGCCTGGAGTTTGGAAATGGGGAGGAGGAGAAGGAGGAAGCCCTGGCTGCTCGCTCGGGAGCTGCCAATGGAACCTGGCTTCCGCCCGCAGGGTCAGAGCTGTGAGGGCCTCACAGAGACAGATCTAGCGGCGGAGGGAGGTCTGGTTCAGCTAGCACTCTCTTGAATCCCATCAAATGCAAACCCAGGGTCAAGCAGCAGCATGTCACATCTAAGGCACGAGTACCGTATGCCACCTTCTCTGAGCAAAGACGTCGCTTTCGGAGATCGCAACAGCATGCAGCAGTATGACAGATGGAGACATACCCGCCGGGCCTCCGCAGCACAGCGGCCAGCTCGCCTGCCCGCCCGCCCGCCCGCCTGGCGCGACGCGGACTCAGGTTGCTGTCAGCCATGGAGAGCGCATCTGGATTTGGGGCAGAATTTTAAAAACCTACAGGATTTTGTTTAGAACTCCAAAGTTCAACTAATGCCCTATTTTAGGGTGAAAACAATTATAAATCTGAAAATGATGCACAGCATCCATGAGCAATGTTCCTTTCATAGTAATTTTGAAGTAGTGTCATTAACTACGACAGATATTGAAGGTTTACATTTCTAACGAGAAATAACAACAAGTTGAATTCTCTTTCCTATCACAAGTGATAACCAGTGATGATAGTTTACATTTTCTTCCAAGAAATATCAGTCTATCAATGTTGTAAAGTAAAATATTTGCAGTAACAATTATTTGTAGAACTTTAAATTAAAAAATGACTTCTGAATTTAGATACTTTCAAAAAAAGACCTAGGTGTACTTCTGGGTCTTCTGACAAACAAATTATTAAAACAGAGACCAGATGAGGCCTTAAAAATAGACAATTACTGTATTTGGAACAGGACTGCACTCTCATGTTGTAGAATGAATATATCAGGACTGCATCACTATTTCATAAGTTCCCCTTGTACTTAACATGCTGATGAGTCCAGCTACCCCGTGTGTGTTATGTGTTTGGGGTTCAAGTTTAAGGAAGAAAAAAAAATCACATTTCTTTGCTTAGCATATATGTTTTCCACCTTGATTAACTAGATCTTTAAAAACAAAAATGGAAAACTTCTCTGACAGCAATATTTATCTTGTCAAAGGATAAATAATTCTTCAGAGTAAAGGGTCCTAGTCTATGGAGTGTCGAGGTGTTTCTGCGTGGGCTCCTCCCGCCGGCCGTGATCTGCCTCCTGCCGCTTTCTCCGCTCCACAAGGTCCTTTCTGCACTCGAGGACCTCAGTGAGGACAGACCGGTTCCACCCCGAGGAGTTACCTTCTGCTGAATGCACCACCTGCTGCCTCCTCAGGGGTCGGGCAGATCCGAAGTATCCACTATGACTTTAATAAAAATCGTATCATCTTTAATATATGTACCATTTTCTAGAACAGTCTGGGCCACAAAGACCGGGCAGCCAGAGGCGATGTTCATCTCTCCTGTAGGCTTCTTGAAGCTGCTGCTATTCGGGTCGGGCTTGAACGCATCTCCCAGGTGGCGCCGGGAGGAGCCCTGATCCATCAGCATGAGTGTCACTTTCTGCTTGAACGGCCACGGCAGCAGGGCATCGTACTCTCCACGCATGATGACGAAGAACAGCGACAAGTGCGTGCCCTTGCCCATCCCGTCCCCATTCAGGTAGACCCTGGCACACATCTTGTAACCGAAGTAGCCAGTGTAGAAGGGCTGGCTGTACAGGGACAGGGTCTTCCCCATGACAGCCTCCTGCTTCCGACGCTTGTAGTCACGGATCTTCCAGATGAGCACGCCGTTGTAGCTGGCAGTCTCCAGGACCTGGAAGCGGAGGTCCATGTCGGCCAGGCGGATGTCATGGACGCTCAGCATCTGGTCATGCCGGCTCAGCTGGGACTCCAGCAGGCCTGCCACAGTGAGGAGATTGGTAAGACAGATGCCAGAGGTCGGCACCTCGGGCCCAGTGGTGGGCAGTGCAGGCCTGGCCAGGGTCTCCACCCCTCCTCCTTTGCACCCCGGCTAGGCTGCCCCTTCCCCACCTCCTCTGCCTGCTTAACCAAGCCCACGTGTACCCGGATAATCCTGTCTTCCATCCTTAATCCTCAGCAAAAAGCCAGGCTCCACATCTGCTCGGAGCACAGGAGGGTCTGCCACAGCCCCGCCCCCCTAGCGCTGAGCCTGCCCCTGCGTAGTATGCACCCAGCCCGGCTGGTGGGCAACCTGCAACCTGGCCTCTGCATAGGAGGCTCTGAGGACCTGCGCTCGCCTCCCACTGTGGCCCCACCTGTGTTCCGGGCCGCCTGCCCCGCACTCTTATCCACACTCTCCAGCTCAGTCACACGGTTCTGCAGGGACTCCACGCTGCTCTTCATGCTGTCTGCCTCCTCCCAGTTCTGCCGGAAGGGACGGATCTCCTTGTCCAGCTCCTTCAGCTTCTCTGCCTGGCTGTCTATGACTCGCTTCCAGACCAAAGGTGCAGAAAGGCAAAAATCCAGTGAGAACCACTGACAAGGCCCTGCTGCCCCACTGCCCCCACTGGGCATGGCAGGCAAGGATGGAAGCCTGCAGGGCAGGGAGCAGGGTGGAAGGCGACGAGGTGGCATCTGGACAGGGGCGGTGTGCGCCCAGGCAGAAGTAGTACCAGCCCACTCACATGTCTCTATCCTGCACCATCCCCATGTCCCTGGCCACCTGGCCCTACCATGGCCGTCTGTGTGTCGAGGATCGCAATGCCCAGCCCTCACATGCCCAGGACTCCTCCTGGCCTCTGGCCCAGCACCCACATGGCCCTCAGGGCCACAATGATGAAGATCCCTGCCTTCCACCGGAAGAGAGTGGGTAGAAGCCTCTCCCACAGAGCAGGTCCACAGGTGGCCTCACCACAGGCCTGTTTGTAGCTGCTTTGTGCAGGCCCTGCCTCGCCCAGAGCCCATTCTGGAAGGGGCTCCTTCCTTGGTCCTGCCATGCCCAGCCCAGACAGCAGCTGCCCTGCAATGCTTCTCCAGTGTGAGCTGTCACTGACGACAGAGAACATGTGTGGCAGGGCCGTGGCCATCCCCTGTGGTGACAGCACAGGGATGTTTTCTACCTGCTCCCTCCAAACAATGCTGGCATCCATTTAAAATGGATGATTTCTCTGAAAAACACCTCTTGCTAGGTCACAGATGTACAGCTCAGGTTCGTGAAGCCTATTTTCTGGGGCAGATCCTACACACTTCCCTACATCCACACACTTCCCTCCACCCCTTCTATTGAAACAGGTTCTATGTAGTCCAGGCTCTCCTGAACTTGCTAAAATGGACTGGCCTTGAACTCCAAATCCTGTCTCAGCCTCCTGATCATGGGTGTGCACCTCAAGCTCAGCTTTCCTTCTGCCTTGAATGCCTGCGAGTGTTGGCATTCATTTCCCTATGCTGGTGACAGCTAAGGGGCTGCAGACGAGGACCACGGACACAGTCTGAAACATCGCTTGTGCCTCAGTGACCCAGGAGGGAGCCCTGAGTTGCAGGCTGGCCCCAACAGGCCTTAAACTGGTGTGACCAGTGGTGGCCAGTGGGGCTGAGCACAGCCTCCATGACTACACACTGGAAGCTCAGGGTGGACACTCCAGATATGGTTCAGCTGGGCTATGTGGAAGGAAGGCATCTCCAGGCTGGCACAGGGGCGTGTTTCACACAGAGTGGCCCTGAACCCCTGTGGGCGGCTCTTGGGGAGTTACGCATGGCACAGCTGACCTGGGTCCCGTCCCCAGACTTCGGCATCCTCTCACTGGGCCTGGCCGCCCTTTGCTGCCTGTCACCATCTGGGACCATTCAAATGTGCACCACACAGAGCAGGGATTTGGGGCTACCAAGAGCCACGTGAAGAAGCTTTTCCAGTGGGAAGGAGCAGCCATGAACCCAGGTTTGGGACAGTGCGGTTATACCACTGTGTAAACCTGGCCCATTGCGAGTGGTTGGGAGTCCTTCTCAGCCTTCTGTGCTGGATGGACATCTGGACAGTGGCTTCACAACATTGCATCTGTCCATCCTGCCTCCCCTATACCAGCCACTGCCATCCGCCAGAGCTGCTCCTGGTAGAGTAAATGTGGGTGGTGTGAGCAGGAGAGGCAACCCTGGCCCACTGGGCAGCGCCGCAGTGGGACTGGCAGTGTCTGTAGGACATGTGCTCTTCTGGCCCACTCAAGGCTGATGATTTGTACTTTTCTTGTACAATCTCATGTTCCCTATGTTTCCTCCTTGCCTCTGGGCAACCACAAAGTGTAATACAAGTGCAGTTAATTTAGTGAATCCCTGGCTGCGCACAGGCCTGATCTCGTGTGAGTGTGAGGGAAGATATTCTCAACGGCGCTGGGCTCTGCACAACTAAAGGTCTCTTCCTGGTAACTCAGGGAAACGGCCATGAGAGAAGAACCAACACTGTGGGGCGTGGGAGCCACTTGCAATGCAGGTGAGTTCAGGTGAGGCAGCAGCCACCAGTGAGAACTGCCTTCTCACTGGCCTGTTTACTGTCTACAGGGCCCAGAGCAGCACAAGGGCTTTAAGGAGTCACCCTGGGAAGCCTCAGGGTCACCGTAGTGAGGCACAGCTGAGGACCTACCACACACATCTACAGGGGACCCTGATGGAGCAATTGCTCCAGGAAGTGATACTGCACCAAGCGCTCACGAGCCCTATGAACTTGGAGACAGCCATAAAGAGTGAGTTCTGTTCAGAGCTGGCATGAAGCCCGGGGCCTTGAACACACAGAGACCCAGGCCCCAGCCACATGGCTGAGTTTTTCACTTGGGCTTGCAGTATCACCTCCTTCCAGGGACAGAGGACACAGAGGGCTGCACTCCCTAGTCACAGACCTGTCTCCCGCTCAGGTCGGGGCCAGGATCTTGCAACCCATGCCCTAGATGCCAAGGACCACTGAGCTGTCCACCCTCCTAAGCCGCTTACCTGCAAGTGAAGAATTTTGGATTCGTTATTTCGAAGCATCTCCTTTTGTCTCTCAATTTCAATTTCAAAACTACAGATCTGATTGTGCAGACTCTGTATGCTCTTATTTTTCTCTACACTTTCATTCTGCAGCAAGGAAACCTGAAAAAGAAATTCTTTCATTTATCTGACAAAAAGGTTTGATGTTGATGAATGATGATAGTAATGAAGTTTCTGCAGGACAAGAGGCCCTTTCTGGTGCACAGGGAAGAGGGAGTCCTGGTGGAAAGCAGCCTCTGTTCAGACAGTGCAGGTCTGGGGCTCAGGTTGCAACTCACGCTGCTCACCATCTCCCTGTGCCTTTGTGCAGTGCGGCGAGGCCACTGGCTGACTTTGGGTTTTTAAGTGTTTGCAGAAAACAAACAGAATCTTCACCAGAGAGCTACACTCAAGCCCCGGCTCGGAAGCAATAATATCACAGCCTCACATCTCAGCTCATCTGACAAACACTGAAGGCGTGAGAAGACGGGTTGCGCAAAAGCGTCCCTGCACAGCTGACTTGAGCAGCACTCAGAGGGTTCCAGTTTTACTCTACTCCATGCTGTGAGCTGGGTGCGGTGCCACACACCTGCAATCCGAGCACTGAGGCAGGAGGATCATCGCGGGTTCAAAGACAGCTTGGGCTACATTAGGAGTCTGAGGCCACCCTGAACCATACAGTGAGACCCCTTCTCAAAACAACAGCAAAAAATTCCCAAACCCAAAACTAAAAAAGCCAAAAGTGATATACATCTTAAAATTGCTAAGATAGCAGATCTGAAATGTCGACACCACACACAAAAATACATAAGAGTATGTTAGCCAGCTGGGTTACCTGGGTAACATGCACTGTCAAAACGTCACACTATATCCCACAAGTACAAGCATTATCCATCCATTTGGAAAATGCTAGTCACAGCCCACTCAGTGACCCACACCTTCCAGGGGCAAGTGCCAGGCCCGTGGGAAGCATGGTGCAAGTCCGGAGCGCGTCCTGGGGCCAATGCAGTAGCCCCTGGGCAGAGACAGGCAGACACCAAGGCAGGCCACCATCACTACAGACATGGAGGGCCCAGGACACGGCCTCGGGGCCCACTGCTGACCTCTGCAACAGCCCCAGACACACGCACTGCTCTGAGATGTGGCAGGTGACACTGAGAAATGAGGCACTACCAAGCTTTTGGGAAACACCCCACTGTCTGCCAGTCCTGGGCTGAGCCACCACAGCATGGCACTCAGGCCCTCAGTCCTAAGACAGAAGGTAGAATTTAAACAAGAAACACAACATCCAGGAGACCAGACACCTGGCCTGTGGGCCTGTGATTGAAATGGAAGGATCAGAACGTACTCTTTAAAAGAAAGAAGAAAGGACTTGAGAAGTGAGCCACTCACGGCCCAGGCCAGGCACCCTGCGCTCCTGGGCACCGCTCCACAGCCTGGCTGCCCCCAACCTTCCACTGGCCTCGATTTGCCTCAGTGTCTGTCCACGAACTGTTCTGGGTCAAGCTTCACAAAAATCTTCTGCTTTAACAGTTTAGACTCTCAAGTACATGTACCCTAAGCACTTGGAAAAAACCATGTGAACCTCTACGCATCTTTAGAAAACTCCAATGCCAACTTCACGGCCGCTGGAACTCTGCTGTACCCCTCCTGCAAGTTCTCAGTTGCCTGAACTCCACTTGATTTTATAAACGAGCTGCAATGAGAGACCCTGTGACATCTGTCACTCCTGGGAAGGTTACACCTCAAGAAAATGCAGCAGCCAAGCTGAACATCAGCGAGTGGGTTTCAGGGAAGTACTTCTAATAGGCAGTGCCCTGCTGGGCCCAGCCTTCTGCACACAGCCTGGGAGTAGAGACGGTTGGGCAGGCGCATCAGTGTCAGTGCACCAGGTCTGCAAGCACCAGCCAAGAAAACAAGTAGGGTCAGCACTGCTTCCTCTCATCCACCATCACCATCATCCTGGCAACTGTGCACACCCACAGTGTCTGCATAAGGAGCCTGGTGCTTGGTTCTGGGTTCTACGGTCCACAGCAACCCTGCCCTTGACCCTGAGGGAGGTGTCTTTTACCAAACATTGGAGGGTGTGCTGGCCCATCCCCGCAGGAGATCAATGGTAAGATAAGCATGTGTGATCTGGAGGAAGTACTGCTAATAAAATAAAAGCGCTGCCTCTCTGCATGACCATTAAGTACTGCCTTCATTTGTGAGCTCAAAATTGTGAGAAGTCCTTCTGCAGATGCTGTGCTGCCCACACACCCCAGGCCCTGAGCTGTCTCTACCTTCTTCTCCAGCGAGTTGCTCCACTCCTTCAGCAGGTTGACATGCTGCACGGCAGAGCTGGCCTCGTGTGCCTTGATCTGCTGGTTTGTCCCCTGCGAGAGCAAAGGTAGTGGTGTGAATGTGTTACTCGCTCCCAGGGACACGGTACGACACAGGACTAGCAGCACACATACACACGGGGGTGGGGTGGGGGGTGGGTTCATGTACAGTGAGGGGCTGTGGCCACAGGCGGCACTGGACAGCCTGAGGGGCCCGCAGGAGATGCTCCTTGCACAGCCCGCCCTCCCATTCTCGTGTCCAGTGGCTTATCAGCATTTCACAGGGGAATGTCGAAACTCAATTCCAAACTCATTCTTGTTCCTTTGTCATTCTTTCTTATTCAAAATGGAGATGGGAAGTGCTCCTGCAGCCAGACACCAACCACAGCGCAGTGAGTGGCTCTGAACCGTTACACAGATCGACTTAGCTCGGTGCACCGTGTGCACCTGGAGTTACATACAGAACACGAACCATCTACAGAGTACATAAGATGCAGACCACGTGGGAACCAAGAATAAGCATGTGACCAGCATTTCGTACATTTAAGGGAATAATTTGTATGACAATATAATTTGTTTTGATACTGGAAAATTAAGAAGCCAAGGAAAGCATTTCCATGATCTCCAAAACATATACTCTGCACATGGAATATCCATATATACATGTTGATAAAGTGCAGCTCCCTACCAACATGCATATACACATACACAGAATGAAAGCCACAGGACAATGGCTCAGGCTCCTCGAGACCACGGCGAGGGGCATCTCACTCTCTCAGAAAACACCAAGAAGCCGGGATCTCTGTGCTGGTGTCATAATAATGAGCTGGTGTTGCACAGAATTAAATATACAATATATAATTGTGATACATTTTTGCCTTTTAACACGTGTTAAAATTCAGATATGCATCTGAATAAAGCCTTGGTCCTAACCCACACGCACCCTCAGAGAAGGTAACAAAGCTGGTGCAGGTTTGTCATGCTGCCCCATGGCAGTGCTGTTTCCCTGGCCCACGGGGTCCAAATCAGCACAGGGCACAGACAGTGTACCTGTGCATACGTGTGTGAGCTCCTGACGACTGTGCACACACATGCAGGCTCGGACCAGGTCCAGTGTGTGCTTGCTTCTGGTCAAGGTGTCCCCAGGGTCTCCCGGGCCCCCTGGGTGTCCCTGAGCTGTACCCTCCCTGCTGGCTCCCCCAGCCTGGCAGGCGGGCACACGCCCGCGTGGCGCCCGTACCCACGCAGCATGGTCTTGCAGTTTCATGACACAGACTGAGAATCCAGAGCTCGAAAGTAGGAAAGTGAACATGAGAACTTTCTCTGTGGCGGAATGTGAGCGGGAAGGGCAGATGTTGGATACTGACCTGAAAAATGCAGCCATAGCGCTTAAAACTACAGGTGCTGGGGGCATTGACACACTCTGACAAGTGTGCACTCAACTGCAACGGGAAAGAGACATGAGTTGTGGCACACACGTTTGCATGAAAATGTTCAAACATATCAGGGCACAGAGAGCATCAGGCTGTACTGCTCAGTGTGTTCACTGGCTACACGTGTGTACACAGAGCCTGCAGACAGACCCCGGGGCAGTAGGTGTGCAGTACTACACGTGTACACATACACAAACTGATATACAGAAATACATTCACTGTAACAGTCCTCAAACTTGAAGTTTCTTTAGAACAAACTGTTCAAAATGTGACATGCTGTCTGAAGAGCCAGAATTAAAAAACAAACAAAAAAAAAAACGCAAATTGAAATGCACACTTAAAGACTATAAACAAAAATTGCATGAAACACAAAAATAGATAGCATTCGGGATGCACCTGAGTCGCGCACCTCATACACAGTACATACAGATAAATCTGTCTCAGCGAGCTCAGACACTGCACTGTTCCTCTCAGTGCTCAGGATATCTGAGATGGGCTTTTCCTTCCTCTGAAAACCCTTCTTCCCAGCATGAGCAGAAACTCACAAGCTTTCACAGGCCTTGAAGGCCACTCCAACAGGAGGGATCTTGTGTTGCCTCCTCTGACTGACAGAAGGGAAACAGCGAGGGACTGAGATGATCCAGCCTGCACAGAGCAGCCCCTTGTTCAGCTCTAGAGCTGGCTGAAGCAGCAAATAGAACTACTGCAGTGACCCAGGAGGCGGATGAGATGGGAGTAAGTGCTGCACGCCCAGCTCCAATGCTGGCAGGGGCCGCGCCTGGTGCTGCATGAGGCACAGGCAGGGTCGAGGGTGAAGTCTACACTGAGGGCAGGAAGCAGAGCCAGCTCTGCTCTGGCCAAGGGGGAGGAGAGGCCAAGGGTCAGCAGCCTGGGCTGCTCACCAGTCCCCTGCACCCCGGAGAGAACCCCAAAGGCACAGACACACAGTGGCCTGGAAACCATGCAGACCACTCCTGCAGCAGCAGCTAGCTGTACAGTTTAAAACATGTCCGCTCAGCGCCACTAACAAGCCTAAGAAATAAGCGCTTGTGCTGAGGGACATGCTGCGCTTCTTGTGTCACCTTCAGTCTGCTCCCACAGGCTCATGCTGACCACTTTCCTAAACTGGTCTGTTATCAGTTCTCAGAATTCGTGGCAGCTCTGGAATGGAGGTAAGGATAACAGATAGACAACGCCTACTTCCACCAAAAAAACAAGGTAAGCGCAGTTAAAAAGATAAGCATCACTTAGAAGCAGAAGGGAGACAACTTTTCACCTCAGTTCAGAGCTCTGAGTGGAGAGGAGTTTGGGAGAGTGCTGATAAAACGCTGGATGCCCCATACGCAGGAGCTTTGCAGGGCTGTGCAGCAGCAGTTTACATGTGGTTCTCAACTCCCTCTGGGGGCTCAGACTTCTGTCAAACTTCCCTGTTACAGTCCCAGGAGGGAGCTGCTGACTCCGCCTGAGGCCTGCAGGGGCCCTCTGCTGAGCAGGGCCACATGAGGTGCCGGCTCACATTCAGGCAAGACCCAGGGTGCTGGCAAAGGCTGAGGTGAGCAGGGAGGGCTGAGGCCAGGGCTCCTAGAGGACAGGAAACCCAGGGTGCCTGGGGTGGCTCCTGAGCAGAATCACAGGCTGCGGTCCAGTCTGGGTCACCTGCACGAATGCTACACAGCTCTAGCAGTTTTCCATGGGGTTGTGAGGAGTGAAGAAGGTTAACACCAAATCCAGACAATGCGGTGGGCGTGGCATGTGGGCGTGCTGCAGTCAGTCACCAGTCGCTGCCTCCACCCAGGACACCCTGCTGAGGGAGGCCTTCGAGGTGTTTCAGGAATGTCTGGAAATCCACTCACTGACACCCTCACAGGAAGACACTATTTTATTTATCTGAAACAGTCTATCTTCAAACATAAAGGTCATCTGTGCTTGCTCCATAATGTCTTCCCATTTTCCCAATTCTCCATATTTTTAGCCCTGACTTTATAATTGTGTAGCATTTTATTGCCTACTTCTGACTACAAAGCTTTAGTATCATTTTGTTTTGCTGCCGTGCTCATTTGGTTATGAGCTGTGTAAGTCTCAACCTTGTGGCTAAGGGGGAGGGAAGTGTACCCTACAACCCAGACCTCAAAGGCCCAACCACCTGGCCCGGCCGCTGTGCCCACCTCGCTCCTCAGGAGGGCCTGGACACTGCACTTGTGAGGGCAAGACACCACCACACAGGGACACTCTGCGTCTTCATGTTTCTGTGGAGAGAAGAATGTGTGCACTGTTAAACGCACTGTGAATCAGGCCCTGACCCGCGCAGACTCACTGGAAGTCTCTGCCTGCTGCCCTCAGGACTGGGTCAGGGCTGGCTGGCGTCAGCTCAGGGTGACCTCCGAGCAGCAGCCCTGCAGCGCCTGGCTCCCAAACCATAGGCAGTGCCTGGCCAGACCCGCACTCATGCTGCTTGGGTGTGAGGTCAGCCTGAGTTGCTAGTTACTGTCCTGCGATTGGATCTACCACCTTCAGTGCCTGAAAGATACGATACGCCTTGGCTTCCTCCTCCCTCAGTGCTGTGCATTCAGATGGTGGCAACTGTTAAACACAATGCCAGGGTCTTTGCCAGGCACCTGACCAGGGCACCTGTGTACAGCACAGCATAGCACAGCAGGAAGCCAAGGTCCCAGACAGCAACCCAGCTGTGACAAAGCCACAGCCAGAGAGGCTGCTTTGATGGAGCAAGGAGCTTATCCCATTTAGTTATGAGACACGCTAGCATAGGAGGGTGGGGCCAGGAGCAGGCACAGGTGGCCAGCAGCACCCTAACCAGGGATGCAGGTCGCTCTGCTCCCACCTCCCAAGCGCATGGAGGTCACAGCACAGCAGGCAGCTGGCACTCAGCAGGGGAGCACTGTCCAGAGGCAGGCTGGGCAGACTCACAGAACCCAGGCTGTGCCTATGGGTCAGAAACCTCAGGGAATGGGTGCGGCCAGAGCACCTCTGGGTGCTGAGCACTGGGGCGGCTCTGAAGCCTTGGAAAGGCTCCAGATACTGCATCCTACAGCTGGCAGGACGGCCCAGAGTACACAGGAGGGAAGTGAGGCCAGGGCGAGGGCAACAAGTCAGTTTACAGGCAACAAACTGGATCCTGAGAGACTTTTGCCAACTTCCCCCAATAACCAGATGCCTCTCAGGCTCCCATTTTCACAAGACTGCATCATCTTACACACATGCCAATTCCTCCTCTGTTTCCACCTGAGGAGACGGTGAGAGAACCGAGCAGGACCTGCCAATCTTCACCGTGTGTTTCTGTCTCCCTGGGACTTGCTGCAAGAAGAGCAACAGACTCTTCCAGAACACTGTCGACGTCTACCTGGCCTCAGAATGTGACCTCACATGGTTCGCATTTAGCCCACAGGTCTAAGCAGTTACAATGAGGCCACATTGGCTCGGTGGGTACTGAATCCAGTGGCTGGTAATCTCAGAAAAGGCAGGGATCAGTTGGGCAAGGTGGGCACACACATGTAATCCTATCACTTTGGGAGGCTGAAGCAGAAGGGTTGCAAGTTTGAGCCCAGTGTGTAGAACTTAGTGAGACCCTGTTTCAAGAAACACGACAAGGGGCCAGGGATTTAGCATAGTGGTTCCAGTGCCTGCCTTACTAGCACACAGTCCCTGGTTTGATCCCCTGTAACCACATACCACAGTGCCAGGTGTGCTGGCTCATGCCTGTAATTCCAGCACTTGGGAGGCAGAGGCAGGAGGATTGCTGTGAGTTCCAGGCTTGTCTGGGCTACATAGTGAGCTCAGGGCCAGCCTAAACTACAAAGCGAGACCTTGTCTCAAAAAAATAAACCCAAAAAACAAAAGCCAAGACTTTTGGTCCTTGAATTGTAGCTTGGTACAAAGGCCTTGGGTTCAATCTCTCTAAAAGAAGAAAAGGCAAGGTCTTGGGCCAGGACAAAGCCCTGTGGACTCAGTTTTGGGTTCTGGATGCAGAACAGCAAGAAGAAATTCTGTTGTTTTAAACCAGCTCAGCAGTGCTTTGTCACAACAGCCCAAGGAAAGAGCCTTCGTTGCCTAACGACCAGCCTGCCTGCTCTGCCAGCAGCCTGGACATGCAACAGTGCACCAGGCCCAGCCTCGAGCTAGACGCTGGGAGATGGCCCACAGCCGAAGGACTAACCCTCACCACCTTCTTGTCCATCTACCTCATCGTCTTCTTCCAAGAAGCAATCAGAGCTCCAATCCTCGATTCTGTGTTCCTACTTTCCTCCTAAAGGTCTTATTGAATGACCAAGAAAGCACTGCCTCCTTTCAACTGTTTCCAAGTTGGGGCTGAGCTGGACTCTGCATCGCGCAGTCCAGGCTCAGGGCCACAAAACCTCACAGTGACACAGCGCCCTCGCTGCTCACCGCATCCTCAGATTTTTGATGTTCTGGTTACGCCTGGCCATAATTCCCGGTGTGCTGGGCGAGTTTCCCCAGGCATCCAGGAGAGGGGTACGAACACTCAACCTCACAAAACACTGCCAGGCCATTTCCCAGGGCGGCAAATCAGAGAGACACACACTGTGCCTGCCATACGTTCTCTGACCATAGTGTGTACATCCCTACCCCCAAGATGGGGTCATTATGATTTGATTTTTCACAGCTCAACAGACCAGCTTAAAGGCCTGATTCCACATCACAAAACACAGGAAACAGGAAAATCACGATGACTTGGACCTTTAGATCTGCATACATCAGACAGCTACTGCTTTTAAAAATGCACCTGCTTGGGACTGTAGACTTGTACAACCCCTGTGGAGATCAGTTTGGAGATTCCTCAGAAAGCTAAGATTGGAGGTCCCATTTGACCCAGCCATTGCTGTGCTAGGTATATACACACAAGAATTAAAAGACTCATATCACAGTGACATATGTGCACCCATGTTTATAGCAGCCCAATTTGTGATTGCTACAAATGTCCATCAACTGGAGACTGGATAAAAAAGCTGTGGTTCTTCTACAGAATGGAGTATTACTCTGCCATAAAAAATGATAAGTTTGAATCATTTATACTTAAATGGACATATGTTGAGGATAGCCTCATAAATGAAATAAATAGGTCACAGATAGGTACATATCGCATCTTTTCTCTGGTATAAGAAAATAAAGATGTAAATGAGTCCTAGAATTGTATGTTATATATTGTGAAATAGAAAATACTCAAAGTGAAATAGGGTGAAGAGGGAAAAATAATGATGTAACAAAAAAGAAAGGAAACAAATTTTATGTATAAGGGGGGGTGGTAGGGTGGGTAGGGCTATGGGAAAAAATGAGAATTAAGTTGTGTCTTATACGGGTACAAATCCCCATTATGGAATGCAATCATGATGCATATATGTAATGTACCAATAAAGATTTAAAAAAAAAACGCACCTACTGCCTCAGAGGGTGAGACCAAAACACCTGGGAATCGAGTCATGCACTGAGCTGGGGCCAAGGCGGCCAGTGCTGGTGACGGACCCTGCCCGGTGTGCAGCCCCTCAGGCAGCATCGGACAGCAGGTGTAGCAACTTCAGTCCTGTGTGCGCATCACAAACACTGCTGGCTGAGAGAAAGCAGCAAGGGCCAGAGACAGACTCCTCGGACTGCAGTGTAACAGCGATGGACAGGTTCATCCCAAGAACATACCAAGACTCTGACGGGATGTCTGCCTGTGTAATTTGGACCCCAGCTTGCTAGTTACAGCCTGCTGTCTTCCTCCCGGGTCTCTGGTTAACAAGTTCAAGACCCAGATCAAATCAATGCCACCTCCTCACTGAAGCTCTCCTGACCCGCTGGCCACCAGCTTCCCCTTATGGGTGCTGGGCTGTTACCACCCTTGTGTGCCCCACACTGCAGTATACTGTCTGGGCCGTGGCTGTCTGCCTCACTGGATCATCACCTGCAGAGAGCACGCACGCTGTGCTGGGTGCCCTGAGCCTCGAGCACTGGACACAGGCCCAATGGCCCCATGTCTGTTCCATGAATCCAAGAGCCAGACCCTGCCCATGGTTCAGTCACCATATGGTGTTTAATTGACAAGCTCTACCATCCCTTCTCAAATGAAAATGACCTGCTGGAGTCTATTCTGCTAATAACTGATTTCTGCAAAAAGTAACATGTAATTCCGATAGCAATACATGAACACATACAGGCCAAGTATTGTTCATTAGGGATGAGTTTCACCACTGAAAGTTAATTATTGGAGGAATTATTCAATTAGGACGAACACGACTGCTGTTCCCAAAGGGAAGGGCACAGTTCTTTGAAGTTCTTCAGAATTGGGAACGTCCAGACACCCCACCAAGAAGATGCCCCCATGTAGAGGCTGAGGAGCCTGGACACGGGTGGGTGGGGACTGGTGCTGTGTCACTAGGGAACTGGGCAGAACACTGTCTAAAATAGTTGCCACATGGTCAGATGCTCACCAGGAACTCAGTGCAAGCCTCACTTGCACCCCAGGCCTCACCAGTCACTGCCCGCCTTCTCAGCACTTGGAAGCTCCCATGGCCAGCCCCGCGAGCCCTGACCTCCTCTCCATCTTCTCGAGTCCTGGGCCGCACATGGCCTCCTGCCTGCCCTGTCCACCTCCATCTCCTGCAGCCCTGCAATTCTTGGGAAGCACTGGCCACCTCAGGGCCCACATGCTCCCCAAAGGGCCCTCCAGGACAGTCCCCATGGCCCCAAAGCAGTGGGCCCTGGTTACCTCCTTCCCTCACACCAGAGACCTTTTTCTGTGTAGTAGTTTCCAGCTCTGATGCTGGCTGTGATGTCTCTCTGCCTCCCTGGGAAGCAGCAGGTCACATTAAGATTCTGCTCAAAGCTTAGACTGCTTTATTTTTTTAAGACAGGGCTGCACTATGTAGCCTGGCTGGCCTTAAACTCACAGGGATCCTCCTGCCTCAGCCTCACCTGGGATTACAGGTGTTTGCCACCACATCCAGCATGGATGGCTGTTTCTGCTTTCCTGTGACTTCTACAGACATGACTGACTGCTACACATACTACACAGAACCCTGCAGGAAAACACTAAAACCTCCTCATTGCTCCAAGACAGACAGCTGCACATCCACACTAGGATAAATCAGGCTGTTCTAAGTGATAGTTATGTCATGCAGCTGTGAGAAGACAAGCAACTCATCATAATTTTGAGGCTATTCTCTGGGACAAGTTACAAATTCTACCTTTTCTGAATAATCATTCTTCATTTTTTTGATACCCGAATGATATTCAATCAAGGAAATGGAAAGTGTTAATTACATAAATCAAAATAGGGAAAACAAATACAGCTCTACTCTGAAATAAAGTTAGATGAAAATTGCTGTTTAGTCCTATCTTCCTCTTTATTTGCGTCAGAATCGGCATTTTCGGCGATTCTCCAGGACGTGCCTAGCGGGAGGCGGGCCGCACCTGCAGCGTGATCATGGGGACTTGGCTTTTGCAGTGGGAGCACGTGGCCTCACGATACTTGCAGGCCTTCTCCACGTGGTCACGCAGGTCTCTTCTCAACACTTTTTCTTTGCAGTCGGCGCGCACACAGGGAAGCTCCTCAAACTGGCAGTCGCCCTTCAGGTGTACCTGTGAAATACACCATCCCAAGTTCTTCACCAGCAAAACAAACCCAAAGGAAGAGCCACAGTCAAACCTGGACCCAGTAAAACCTACAGATGTCAGACAAGCTGTCCACATGGGGACATAAGGTCACCAAACTGCACTCCTGTGAGGACGGAGTTGACACTTCCTCCTGGGACAGGGAGACAGGGATATAGCGTCACCTGCTAAGGATTTTTTAAAATTTCAATTCAATTATCTAAAAAAGTTAAGATGATACTAATAAAATATAAGTTACATAAAATTTTATGGTGAAAAAGGGTTCAATGAGCCTTTGAGAACTGAAGTCCAACCAAGACTTCCCTGTTCTAACAGGGAGGGACCTGCTGACTCTGCCAATGGTGACACAAAGTAACACCCACACCTGGGATGCTCTGCGGATCTGTGCAGATGGCCACATGGGGGCTGCAGGGTGCCTTCTGTGTGGCCCAACAGGCGGGTGCCCCTGCACTTACCAGCAGGTGCCCGAGCGGCAGCTGCTCTGCACAGCCCCTGCCCTCGTTCCGACAGCAGATCTGCAGGGCCAGGATCTCCCTCTTGCAGCAGTTGTCCTTGAATACCTGCAGTGAGAGATGTGGCTTCAGGGACTAACACTTCTTCACCTTCACACCCACTGCTCTGGTCATGGTAAAACCACTTAAAAAAATCAAGAGAGCAACTCTGGAGTGGACCTCACGAGCAGGAAGGACCGTTTTAACTTCCAGAGCTCGACAGAGCACAGTGGAAACCACGCAGCCTTGCTAACGAGCCGGGAGACACGAACTGCACTGGGTTGTTAACAATCAACCTGAAGCAACCAGACATCTTCCAGGAAGTGTGACAAGAACCCAAGCCAGCAGCTGAGCAGGCTGGAGACTATTTGTTCTGGGAGCGGTACGCAAGCGGACCCAAGACTGGGGATCCTGCAGCCCTCAGTAGCTTGCTAGTGGATGATCTGTAAAACATTTCTTTTGGCTTGTTACAGAGGTTTGCTGCTGATAACTCACTTTTCACTAAAAAGGAAGCTTTTACATACGGATCACAAAGACTAATCTAATGCTGCCAATATTTCTCTCTAAAAAATGAAAACCTTGTGGCCTTCCTCTAATTTTAGTTGCTATTAAGAAACAGGTACTTCACTTTTTCCAACATAGTGCAGCATCTTATCCTGGGGTGATTGCAGAACCCTAACATCAGCTCACACACAGGAAAACCAGCCCTTGATCTGCCTTCCAGCCCCTCAAGCAAAAGAACAGAATCAACAGCTGCCAAAGTTAAACTAACCTGGAGTCAGTCAAAGTCTTCACAAAAGCATCTTTAAAAGTAATGATTTTGATGTAAGGTACAAAGTCAACAAAGCAGCTATTTAATGGGTGAGAAGCATGCTCCCTTTGTGTGCTGCTAAAATCTTTCCATCACTCAAGTTCAGCCTTACAGCCAAAATAACACTGATGCAAGGAGACTGACATGCACAGTACCCGAGAGTCCACATGGGAACCTGGGAGATGCTGGGATCCGCTCTGTCCCTAGGACCCCTGGCTTTCATGTCTCCTGAATGATTCTCCAGCAAACCTCACTGTTCTTCCTCAGTGTTATCGGTCAAAGACAGGATAACTCAGAATAAAGACAGAGACACTGAAAGCTGCTGTGGCCTGGGGACTCGCTGTCCCTCCATCTGTCAAACACTGTGAACAAGTGGCCTGGCCCCACTTTTAAGAGTGGGACCAGGGCCGGGGAGTTAGCTCAGTGGTTCCGGCGCCTGTCTTGCAAGCGCAAGGGCCCGGGTTCGATTCCCTGGTAACCACATAACAATACTGGGTGTGGAGACCCACACCCAGCAGCAACCAGTACCACATGCCACAGTGCCGGGCGTGGTGGCTCACGCCTGTAATCCCAGCACTCGGGAGGCAGAGGCAGGAGGATTGT
>PVIR01000359.1:0-69856 GCA_004026965.1 Petromus typicus
AGGGGGGATTTTTAATTATCAAATTAATTTGCTCAGTCAGATAATTAAAACAGGCAATTGGGTCCTTAGATGACACCCTAATTAATTCACATGAGAAACCGTGCACTTTTCATGTGTGCCACTGCCCTGATCTGATATCTATTCAACCTTTTTCTCTCCCCATGCCTTTCATGAGAGCCACTGGCAAGGAACAAGATGGGCTGACACAAGTGTCTCAGCCGCTCCTTGCAGGTCCCATAAATATTTGTGGACTTAATGACCTCTCTCTCTCTTGCCAGAATGCTCGAGCCCAACTAAAATAGATGGGAAATGGCTGAGAGAAAATTTTCAAGACTATAAAACTAAAGACAAGCTAAATTAAAACTGTAATTCACTACTTGAGTAGAATAATTACTTGGGAATGACCACTTAATTTTAAAGTTACCTATAAAGATTATATAGCAAACAATAGACAATGTTTTAAGAATTCTTCTATGAAAATAGTATTTAAACCTTACAAATTGAATTGCAAATGTCTATTAATTTGTTTGGATAGGGAAGTAAGGATAAAAATATTCCTATGAAAGGAAGTAAATATTCTGCCTCAAGGAAACAAGAATAAAAATATGGCTTAGATTAACAGAAATTATAATGTAAAGTAGAACCCAGCTCATCCCAGGTCACCACAGAATCTGGGTAAACAGTTTAACTTTCTTGCTTAAGACTGAAAAAGTTGAAGACAATTCAGAATTTGACGAAGCATTTAACAACCTTAATCCCTCAAATTGTGAGTAGCTATTATGAGACCTATGCAGTTCAGAAATAAATCTTTTGTCCATCAGATACACTCTTCCCAGCATATAAGCATGTTCAAACAATGACAGGAAAAGGAAAACATTTAAACAGTTCTAATATTCCTGATGTTCGTGGTAATGCTTTCTATTGGATTTGCCAATTGGTTCTATGTACCTAATTCATTCTTTGAAATCACTTATATATAATCAAAATAATTACCAGAATTACAAAAGTAATTTTTTCCTGGTACAATTATCAAAAGTTATTGACGCCAATAGCTGGATTTTTAAGAAAAATAGCTTTAAAAAAATAAGTGACTTTGTGTTTAAAACTATGGATACTTAAGTCAGATTGTCTGCGCTAGCATTTTGCTTCCATCAATTATACTGTTTGGCTTTGGATACATAATTCAACTTCTCTGGGTCATAGTCTCCATGGAGATAATAGCCTTGACCTTACAACATGGACCCAAAAAAAATAAACAGAGACCTCTCTACTAAGTGGTCAGTGGGATTCCTGACATGTAAAGAGCACACAGTGAGTAACACTATTATTATAATTAGATCAACACTGCCATGTCATAAATTTGACTTGCTACATTTTTTACAGAGCAAGTATTTATACAAATCCCTAATACCAGTCTATATGATAACTAGAAAAAAATCTGCAAAACCCACCAGCCAGCACAAAAATATGGTTTCCCGGCTCTCCTTGCTTAATGATGTAGCTGCCTTGCTGATAGCTTCTTCCGTACATACACTCCACCATGTCTTTGATCTGTTGAGGGTCCAGTCTTTTCAGAAACTGGTTCTTATTAAGGGCATCTGTAATGAGCTTCTTCTCACTGGTGTAAAGGTAAAGAGAGATTAGTTACAATCTGTGAGAACTGTGCTCTGCTGTTTAGATTCACTGCATTCTGATTCTTGACATTGTTACTTATACACTAACAACTCCTCCTGTAAGGACAATCTTTTTTCTAGTCCCACCAAACACTCCACCTTTATAACTACATACCTTACATGAACACTCTTAAAAATATTTGGAATATTTGTGGTATTTATCAGCACACCAATGAGTTACTATTCCTAGGTCCACCACATCTCTCAAAGGACCACTGCTCAGAAATTTCTGTCTCACATAATTTCTAGGAGGAAAGTTAATCTGGTGAAGAGGAAGTTTTATTTAAGAGATCCCCACACAGCATCCATTCATTGATGTATGTATACACAGTGTCCACACAGCCAGCTCTTGTACATCTTATTTACCCCTCACCACAACCCTACAAGATAATTACTGTTCCTATTTTATGGAGTAGAATAAAAAGTAAGAAGCAGCTTATTTCTCATAGAATTTAAATCTGAAATCTGTGTTGCTTCCATCCTCTCCTGACATCTGTTCTGAGGAGGAGAGTTGCCTCATTTGGGAACCTTGGATTTGATCTGACATAGAGGTGACCATGGATCTTGCTTAAGTTTCTCTCTAGATATGTCTAGACTGAATAGAATCTACATTATTTTTTGAGACAGGGTCTTGCGTTATAAGTTCAGGCTGGCCCTGAGAGCTGAACTCACAGCAATCCTCCTGCCTCTGCCTCCGGAGTACTGGGATTACAGGCATGAGACACCACACCTGGCACTGTGGTATATAGTACTGATTCCTGGTGGGCATGAATCACTACTCATGGTATTATTGTATGTGGGTACTGGGGATTGAACCTGGGCCCTTGCACTTGCAAGACAGGTGCCGGAACCACTGAGCTAAATCTCAGCCCCAGAATCTACATTTTAATGTCACCCCTTGTCCACAGTTGTTGACAGAGCTAGGATATTCTGCTTTTCTCCTGCAAAAGAAGTATCTAAAAATAGTTACTTAAATCACCATAAATTTCAAATATATTAACTAATGTACTTTATACACAGAGTTCACACAAGTTCTGAATTAGAATAAAAGATGGTTCATGAACTGTCAGAACCTCTGAACAATATATTTACTGTCAGTATGATTTTCTAAGATGGCTGTTGCTAATTTTGCATCGAATATTCTCTGGCATAAACTTTGCTGTTTGAAAATTAGTGATCTTTTTCACAGAAAATTCTCAAACACAAAGTAACACTTCAGAGCACTAGTTCACTTCCTAGATGATTCCAGTATTGAAGAGATCATTAGGCTACAGGAAGAAGCAAAATGAATTTGTGTACAAACTCCTTCTCCACATGGACTAATCATCCTTGGAACTGTCCACACTGGTAAATACCCTGAGAACTTCCTTCTACTTTGTCTCTAAATCTTGTCAATTCGCCTTAGCAAATATCACTACTGTTTATTTTGTTTTCCATTTGCAAGGTTATCCTCACAACCTAAGAATAAATCACAGTTCTGGAAATTGTAGCTGCTTCTTTTCCAGAATTTCAGCTTCTAGTCTCTTTGTTGATAGCTCATCTTGTTCCACACTATCAGATTAATCTTGCTAGAAAAAAAGTTGATCAGAAAGTTTCATCCTAATTTCATCCTAAGCTCATTCTCCCTTTGCCACTAAAATAAAAAAAATATATACTGAGCACATTGAGTTGATAAGTACTCTTCAAGACGTGAGTGGCAGAGCTGTGAATAATACCCAAAAAGCCGATGGACTTTCTATGTGAGATCCATAGGCCTGCAGGGTTTCTTTGATGACCACACACTCTATTTCCTGTTCCAGAAGCACTGTTTCTGCACTTACAAATGTGTGCTGGAAAACCAGCGTGCACACTTCAAAATTACAAAGAAGTCTGTCATTAAATCTGTATAACATCTTGATATCTTTTTACTTTTTTGGCTTAATTTCTGTTAAGCTTTCATAGAAGTTATGTGAAATTACCTTTTGCCCATAGAGAAAAATCAATATCCTGTAATCTAGTATTTGTTATTCCCCACTACATAAGTCCACCTTATCCTTCCAGTACTTTATACCTTAAACACATTCTTTCCTACAACAGACTGGTACCTCCACTGTCCCCAGTCTCTTCCAGCTTTATCTAAGGCTTACCATATGTTTTCTCCTCTACATGACTTTGTTTCTTCTCTCCTCAGCCTGTTCAAATCATATGTATCCACCATGAAACCCCTTGTGATCCTATATAGATGCTGCAGTCCATACCATCTTTACATTCTACCCCAAATGCCTATAACACTTGTATGCATGTCACAGCCACTTGACAAATTTATCAAGCACTCATTTAGGACATAAACACTAATTTTAAAATGTTCATGGTCACAAAGATTTCCAAGATTCTATAATTTAGTTTAGTGTTTAAATACATTGTAATATTCTAATACTGGAAAAGTTCTCTATGAATTTTTCTGTAAACTATTTTATATTCTGGGAGGAGTGAATCTTATCTTGATTTTGTCTTATAAAAAGTAGTGTATAGTACTGATTGAGAATATGGGTTCTGAGATTCTTCATACAACTGTGATAAACTAGTATCAACACAACTGTCTCTTCTCCCATAAAGCAACTACTAAAGATCATGAGACAGAGAGGAAGATGTGTAGACAGATAGACAGACAAAAGTCTATTGAAAAAGTTGGCTAACTATCAATACAAGGCTGACTTGAGAAGCTGTGACTTACAATGAATCACAAACCTGGCATTCATATATGGCTTTCCCTTCAAGGCATCTGCTGATGAGCTGGCCTTAATGTTTGGCTTTAATTGTGACTTTATCAAAAGCTGACACAAACAAAAGCTGGTATTCAAGGGATACCCTGAAGGAGGAACTGTGGTAGATACCCAGGATTTCAAGTGGGCTATTCGAAAGGTTGCAAGAAAAAAGTGTGAAATACAGTTAAAATGATGCTTAGATAGAAAATTTTTAATATGAAATAGAGCATGCAGGAATAAAGATTATAAAGGAAAGATATAAGTGCCCATCTCAGAAACCGAGAAACATTAAAGCAAATCAAACAAAGAAAAGAAAGATATCTTCTAAAAGAACCAGAAAATGGGTTGCCCCCAGATGATGAAATTAATAATTTTAAATGTTAGAAGGTTTTAACAAATAATAAGAGGAAATTCTTAATTAAACATATTTTATAGCTATAAAACAAAACCAAGCAAGAAAATATTACTTTGTGAAACACTGAAAACCTTACATTAGATGCCATAAATGAAACATCAGTTCACCCCAAAACTGAAGTCTGAGCAATTTCAAAGGAAAAAGTTATCAAAAACGTAAGCAGGAAAATAGTCAAACTATCATTCTTTCCAAAAGAGATAGATGTGCATATGAAAACCTCAAAAGAACAGACAAGTGAATTAGCAAAATTAACAACTGATTTCAACAATGTCACTAATATAAATCCAATGTACAATTTTAATTATATATTTATATTCCAGCCCCAAATAACTAAAAGTTAAAAAATTATAAGTGACATTTAAGAGAGCCTAAAAAATCAGCTATGCAGGACTATACCTAACAAAGATGGATAATACAAAATATGATTGAAAATCTAAAGAAATATCCTACAGCTGTGGTTGAACAAATACATTTTTAATATCTCAACTCGAATCAAGCTAATCAAGTTCAGTGGAATTCTCATTGATGCTCTTTCAAAATTATAGAAATGGAGCCAGGGATGTAGCCCAGTGGCACCGCGCCTGTGTGGGAAGCACAAGTTCCTGAGTTTGATCCCCAGTCCAGCAAACAAAAAGATGGGAAGGGAAAGGAAGGGAAGGGAAGAAGGAAGGAAAGGAAAAGAAATTATGAAAATAGACTATTTGTTTGTAAAAGTATTACCTCTTTTAAAAAAACTCAGAAAGTTCCTTACAAAATTCAAGAACAAAAGCAAAGCTAGAACGCTCAAAGCAATGGATGTCAAGAATTATTATCAATCAAAAGATTAGGTTGTTGGAATAAGGATGGGCAGAAAGGAATTCTAGAGCAGAATGTGAAGTCTGGAAAATGGCCTCTCTACACACACAGACACCTGAGGTACAATAATGGTATCATACAGCTGCAGAAACATCAATGGGAAACACAGAAAAGTGTTCACTGCTGTTAGTGATGATGGGGAAGCAAATTAAAGGCACAAAAAGATATTGCTCACACTCACCAGGAAGGTGACAATGAACGACCACCAATGACAAATGCTGGTGAGTGGAGAAACTCAACACACGAACTTCTGGTGAAGACTATTTCAGTGGAACCATTTTGGAAAGTTGTTTAGGGAATCTATGTGAGTTTGAACTTGGAAATAATGCACTGTACAGCTCTTTCACTTCTAGATTTATGTGGGACATGCATATATGTAATAAAAGGTGAGAAAAAGTGTTCATGACAGAATTTTTAATAATTATCAAATACCAGAAGCCAGTGTCTGTACAGTAAATAGTATAATTTCATGGATGTACAGTCCAAAAATTGGTCAAGTGCAGAGATCAGCAGTCTCTGAAGTCAAAATAGGGACAACAGGCTCTGAGTCTCTGGTAAGACTCTCTTTTCTGGCAATGTTTGGTGACTACATGGTTGTACTCACTTTATTGTTTTTGTACTTCAATAAACTAATCTATTCAAATAATTTAAATGAGAAAAATTATTTTTTAAAATACATGTATGGTTTGGAAATTTTTAAATCGCAGGTTCAACTGTTAGCTCTGCTATTTCACAGCTTCACAATCTTGGACAAGTTATGGAACCTTTCTGAATCTCAGACCTTGCATCTATGATGAGGACAGGATAGTCATACCTGCTTCATAAAAATATGCACAAGGACATAATCATGTGCCAAGAAATAATAAGTGATAACAGTAGTAGTTGATAATGGAAATAGTAATAGTACATTTTTCTAGAGGGAAATATTGGAGGTATAAAGTTGTAGAAACCTTAGAACAACAAGGGCACTTCTAGGACCCTGTATCGAGTTCAAAGTTCCTCCATGGGAATAGATTTCAAATTCATAGCCACCGAGACACATCAGTACTCGCCTTATACTCCTTTTAAACTCCCATGTGCGTAGTCAACATTCCTGGAAGCAGTAAATTATCCTCCCCTACTTTGCTTCAAGAAGTGTTCCTTGTAAAAGTTCTTGTGCTGGGGCCTCCAGTCTTCCTGGGTCAAATGTTTTAAAGGTGTCTGTTCTCACTGTTTTTGCCACACGCACCTATGTTATCTTCTAACTATCTCTGCAAAAGGCTAAGCGAAAAGCCAGGGTCCAGGAAACTCTGCCTTCTTTCCAATTTACCAAGAATTATTGTGAGGATAGGTCCTGTAACAACTTTACCCATATGCCATTTCACAGGTTAGCTATATTGTACAAATAGAAAGTACATGATAAGATATATTTATTAAGGGCAAAAGATCTGAAGCTGGTCTGGGAGGTTCTAATTCCAAGTTCTGCCATTTACTAATTATGAAACCATGGGCAAGTCACTACAACTCTAAGTTTTTTCGTCTGTAAAACAATAAGAGATGCAGTCCATCGCATTTCAGTGAGAATTAAACTAGCTACCAATAGAAAGTACTAGGGACAGCGCATAAAGAGTTCAGCTGCATCAGAGTTGGCTTGTACTTCAAGTCAGCAAGTTAAAAACATAGAGTACATGTAGACACTCTGTAATTAAGACTTGCTTTATTTGTGCTCAGGTACCACCAGGCCCAGGCGCTACTTGCTCCCCGCAAATACACCAGCACAGTTTGTCTCCTTGCAGCCCACTCACCCCTCAAAACCCAGATGGAGATTTTCTCTTTTACAAGGGTCTTCCTGATCCCCTCCAGGTTAAATATTAAGAGTGATAGAAAGCTTAATTTTTCCAAAGAAACTCTGGTCTTCAGAGGTGCGTCTTATTATCTTCATCCACTTGCAATCTCACATTTAGCACCATATTTGGCCTATACTAGTAACTCAGCAAAATTGATAAAGCTGAAGGACATTGATATTTTTTTCTGTTTCAACAATCTGGGTATAGGGACAAGGATGGGTGGGGAGTCAAGTACCTAATAAACAAGGCACAGGTCGTAAATAGGATGAACACTTCTTTACTTCCTATCCCTACCAATGACATTTTTAAAGACATAGACCAACAGAAAAAACACCTAATAAAAATTCTATTATATAAACTTGGAAACTAACTAGAAAAAGAAAAGGTCATCCCTTGGGTAATCAGCAAACTAGCATGACTCTCTCCTGTGTACTCTCTGATCTGAAGCCCAAGTAATCAAGCATGGGCGTAATTTAATCATAACCACTGTTCCTTCATGCCCACAACAAATATTGCTCTCTCTTTTAAGATGACTCTATGTCCCTGAGAATCAAAGAACAGAGTTCAATACTGAAACATCGAAAACAGCCAAAAGTTACTAAGAAGTTAATCTGACACACTGAACAATATGCATAATCCTCACTGTGGGGCATAGTAATTTGATATGAAAGGTAAATAATCCCTGAAAGTTCTATAATTAGTATTCCTCTCGGGTCATCGGACTGAGTATTGGGAGAGACAGCTGCAGGGAGGCCTGTTCGGATAGTGTCACAGTCCTCTGTGGTGGCTGAGCTTTTAAATCATTAGAGGTGACCTTATAGTTGCAAATGCTTGGGCTCCTACCTCTAATTTAACCACACTCCTTGGGACCTAGACATGGGGATCCATTATTTTTTAATATTTCCAAGGTGCTGGCAAAGTACACTGAAGATTACAAATGACTGCTGTCAGCATGAAAATATGAGATTTTAGAGTCTTACCTTCCTCTCTATTTCTATCACCCTGGATTGCAAATAAACCTCTGCTGATGACTCATCAAGCAACCCATCACTAATTAATATTAGTTAATTAATGACAGTTGGTTAACAACAATCCTTCCTTCAAAGCTTAACAGCACTGCCCACCCAGCCCCAGCTCTTCTTCCAAAAGCCTGAGCCTGGTGGTACAGCCCGGGGGACCATTCACCAGTGCACTGTGGTAGACAGTCCTTGCTTGACACTGGACCAACCAGAAACCTGGGCTAATCAAACGTCAACACAACAAGGTGAACAAGGTGATGAGTGACAAAGTTTTAACCTCACCATTGTTGCTTACACAGAAAAGTAGCACCAGACTTTGGGGGAAGAGCAAAGCCTCTGTGAGCTAATGCATGGAAAACCGTCAACACCTAAGAGTTACTGGCGACTTCCTTTACTCGTCCCATTCCTTGGCTTCTGACCTGGGTGTCCACGTGCAAATTACTGTTACCAAACATAGTCTTTTATTCTCAAACACACTGAGAACTTTGACTAGACACCTAGACCACTGAGCTGCCTTTACCCACAGCCTCAAGCTATGAGACAACTACACAGGGACTTGTTTTTCTTCTCCCATTTCTTATAAAGACAGCTTCATTGTTTTGTTATTTTGAAGATTTACATTTTTTAAAAAAGTATTTATAGGTATATGGACCTTCTGACTGAGGAGTAAGAATCTGGAGGGATACCTTCCAAAATCTGTAGTATCTATATCAAAACAGGGTGGGGAGTCTCTCAAAGAGCAACATGTAAGTCTCTTCATGGAAAAAGAAGTCCCACCCCACTCCCCCTCAGGAAAATTCTCTCCTGTTGCACACTGGTACAAGAGCAGCATTTTCTGAAAGCACCATTTTGAGAAGGAAATAATAATAGCAGAAATCAGACATGAGAGTGCATGCCTGTAACCCCAGCACTTGGGAAGCTGAGGCACGAGAATTGCCACAAGTGGAGGCCAGCCTGAACTACACAGTGAGTTCAAGGCCAAACTGAACCACATAGTCAGAACTTGTCTCAAAACAAAACAAAACAAGGACAAGGATTTAGGTCAGTGGTACCATGCCTATCTTGCAAGCACAAGGATCCAGGTTCAAATCCCGGTATCAACAAAAAAATAAGAAAAGCAGAGAGTTGTTTCTAGCCATAGTATTTAAATTTAACTGTATATTTAACTTTCTGCAAGATTTATCAACTGAAATGTGCCAAATCCTCCTCATTTTCATCATGGAAAAATCATCTTTCCAAGTGGTTACAATGAACCCCAGACAGTCAGTGTTCTGGTTTTGAATACTAGTTCCAAAATTAAGAGCAAAAGAATCTTAAATAATTGATACAATCCTGCATGCTTCGGGATTCTTGTACAGAAGATGCGGGAGATAAAACAGGTTTGTTGTGAGGATTAAAAAAGGAAACATATTTCTCTAGTATACATGCAACAGTTCAATCCAGCTTCACAAAGGAAGCACAAACAACAGCAACAATGCTCTTCCTGCCCCCTTTTCCACATCCTCCTTAAGTGCATGACTCACTAGCATTTTCCACTGTTACCTATCCTGCTTCTGGGGTGGGAGTGACAAATAAAACTAATTGTCCTTCCTAAAACTGGAGGCAACATCTGAAGTCAGATGGCAAGTCTTTGTTTTATTGTTGCTTTTCATGAAATAACACTTTTAAATGATAGTTTAAGCATTCTTAGAGAAAGGCAGTCATACCAGCTACTTTCCAGATGTCTCTGATTAATTTGCCTGTGCTCCAAGCAGACGTTCAGCACGAGCTGATAATTTTGCTCTGCCTGTGCTGAAGTTTGCTAAACAACATCTATGCAAATAGGACACTTAATTTCAGTAAAAATCTGACCTCAGGATGCATGGTCGGTGTGGTGCTCACAGCAGATCTACACAGAAATGTTATCTTTTCTTTGCTCTGATATCCCGGCTTTAGTCTTGAGAGACACTGTGTTCATCCAGGAACCTGTATGTGACCTTCCATGTATGTCAAGGTTTAGGCCACCAAATGGATCAACTCACTCTCTGTTTTCTTTTCTCACAATCCAGAGCTGGGAGCCTGTGGCCCTTTGTAACCACCAATGCACATGAAAGAAGTAGGAAGCACCACTGATCTAACTCTCAATCAATAGGAGACATCCTCACCATCCTCAGGAAGGCGCTGCCCAGGCTTGTCTACCTGGAGGCCTCTCACCTCCATGGATACATCAGACAATGCTAAGGTAGACTTATAGAAAACCCATTTCAGTCAAGTGTCTCGGAGTCCAGTCTCCACTCTCCACTTCCCCAGTGCCTCCTGCATTGGCCCTGCATCTGCTTCTTGGCTTCTGTAGGAAGAAGGCAGCATGGAACAAAGTCTAAGGTCCTAGCTCTACTGTCTTCTGAGGTTCACCATATTAATTTCAGATCAGAGATCAGAATGTCTGATAGACTGTACCACACCACCTCATCATGTGATTTATATGAAAAACTTCAACAAAGCTGAGTGCCTGTTCACAGAAATGGGCTCAGTGCCCACATAGCCTTCTGTCTTTGAAGATCTGAAGTGGTCCGCAGGCACAAAGCCAAGTCACCACTCCGGTTGGCAGGTTCAGTGAAGCTTTGTGCAGTCCCCCTCTGTGGGCTCCTCCACCTGACAGGCACATTCTCATTTTAGGTCTCTTGATCCAAAACTTGACACTGGTCTTGTTTGGTCCATAAAGGGTTCCCAAGTTCCAGTAGGTCAAAATTTTCATCTCAAGAAATGGTACTCAGACTACATAATCTAGAGTCTCAGCATCAAATGTAGTTAGACTCATGTGGGCATTTAATTTTTAATTTATTAAAATTGAAAATCCAGTTGTAATGACACCAGCCACATGATGAACGCTTATGACACACCTGGCTGTTGTCTACATACAGGTGAGTACACAGTACAGAACATTGTGGTCACTCAGAAGGCCCAACTGGACAGCCCTAACTTAGGTTAGAAGCTGGTCTTTAAAAAGCATAACCTAGAATTTCTGAAGCAGATTTCCAGAATTCCCCACTGACTTCTACGTAAGTTTCTACACATAAAGCATGGAAGCTCAATTCTTCAAATTCCTCCTTTATATCTTAAAACTATACCTAGTAGGTAGAAGACAGTGGCCTTGGTAAGAGCTACAGCTGCCTTGGAAATGGGGGGGGGGGCATTTCATGGACCATTCACAATGAGTTGGAGCACAGAGGACTCAGAAAATGACAGACTGGTATGTTGAGTTTTCGTTTCTCCTGAATTACCGACACTGAATCTTCAAATTCCAATTCTGTCATCACTCAGACTTTTCCTTGGTCCCCACCCATGGGGTGCGAATGGATGGTTTCCATCCGTGCTTCTCTCTCCCTAGTTCTGTGGGTCACAGGAGAGCTGGGCGTATCCTCTGAGTTTTGAGATCACTGTTAAGTAGTCATTCAGGGACTTTGTGACAAAAATATGGAAAAGGCATTCTATGGCTTTCTGGTCTAATGTGGAGGGTGAACTTTATTCAAAATGTAGTTGATACATGTAGAGAAAAGGTTAGATTTAAATTCATCCAGGAAATTTTTAATGTTTCTTGTAAATTATGAAACACTTAGAACAAACAGAAGGTCCATTTGACTAAGTATCTTAAGTTTTCTAATATTCCACAAGAGCTGTCAGAAATGTAGCTAACACAGTGGATACCGGGCATTGTTCTCTTCTTAGGGAAAGATATTCTTGTCTTCTTAATGCTTTAACTTGTAGAACAGTGCTTTGTAGAAAATTTTTGTTCAGTTGCACAAAACAGATATAAAGGTATCCAAAGTTTACTTCTAGCTTTTCTCAAAAACTAAAACTACTTGGAAATGAAAGATTAATTGTTTATGTTGAACACTCTTGAAACCTTGAAAAGTTATTTCCAAATTGTTAAAGCTATGTTTAACTAGTATTTTCAGACCTAAGGAGAGATAGCTTTGTACTTCTGCAAGGGAAATTGAGGCACAAGCCAGTCACTGAAGTGCACGTTCTGACCTACTTTGTAGTCTTCAGACTAGTCATTAAGAAATCAATCAGTCCTTTTCTTGTCCTGACCTCAGCATGCATTGTACCACTTTGCCTGCCTTTGGGGGTAGAGAAATCTTGTTCAGGAGATATGATGTCCTTCCTGTATCCTAGGCACCGCAGACAGGAGAAAAGGAGTGTGATTTGGCTCAGAAATCAACAGTGCATAACCACAGACTTCTTTGCCCGGTTATAACACAGCTAATAAAGAAATTCAAAAGAATCCTTATCTCAGACTATTCAGCACAAGAGAATGGTATTTTTTTTTCTCAAGATGTACATAAGTCTTTGAACAAAGTAAATGAACATAATCTTCATTCAAGAGGTGAAATGTGGTAGTATATATCGGGAGAGGGTCAAAGAAGATGAATTGCTAAAAACTTTTCTTCCACACTGTCCTTACAACAAAGCACATTGCTATTTGAAACAGTTTTGAAGGCAAATACTATAGTTATGCATACACACAGTAATATAATGTGTAATCCTATGTATATGTCAAGAATAACACTTTTCATCTTGTAGACATCAAATGTAAGTGTGTAAATTCATGCTATTATAAATACAAACATGCTCCATTTGAAAGAGAATAGATAAGACCTTTCTAACCAACTGATAACAAAATTTTTGACTTGATAAAACTTTCTTGACATGTAATATTAATCATATTTCTTTCATTCACAGAGTAGTATGATTAATACTGCAGTATGACTAGTTTCCTTAACAAGTACTTATTGATCATTCTCTATGTGTCAACAAACTAGAGTTAAATCTCCCTTTATAACTTTGCTGTCAAAATTCATCATTTTTATTTGTGCAAGTTGGATGTTTTGTCTCAATTTATAGTACTTGTGTTTGTGAATAAATTAAAATTTCATTTCATTTCACAGATGCTGCATTTTGCATCAGAGATCCAGGATCAACCAAGATAGTATCAGGCAAAATACCTCATTTCAATTAATAAGTTCTGCTTATTCAAAAATAATATGAAGAGTCCTTAACTCATATTTCTAATCAATCTTTACTGTTAAGAAATACACCCTAGACACAGAAGAGATGTACACACATACAGACACTCACACATGCTATGTACTTTCAAAAGTCTAAATTTTGCTTCAAACATAAAAAATTGACGGGGAGATGGAAAGGTTAGTCACCCTGATTTAATCAGTAAAGGCTATACCTCTCACTGTACCCTCTAAAGATGGACAATTATTTCATGTAAATTTTAAACCATTTTTAGAGAAATAATTCTATTTCTCAAGTTAATTCTAGCTTTTAATCTTTCCTCTGCCTGAAAGGTTCCTGTTTCTTTGTGCCCTTCAGATCTTAGCTAAAGGTCACATCCTGAGCCAGGCCTTCATGACAACCTGCTCTTGTTGCCTCCTTTCCTCCATCACCCACCCAGACATTTTCCATCATACCATTTACCCTGGCTAATAATTATGTATTCTGTGTTTGTTTCTGCAATCACTGTCTAGCTCTCAAATGAGAAAACCTCTGTGTCTATTTATTTTAAGTATCTAACATAGAGGCCAGCAGAGTCATGCTCAATAGAAATTACAGAGAGAATAAATGAAGTCAATTTCCTCTGAGCTCTAGCAGGTCCTTTCTGGTGATATTTGAAAACTAACTGCTATGAAGTGTTTTTGCAATACCTGGTCATATTTCACTGTAATTTGGGTAGACTTCCTTAATGTTCACTCTGCTAGAAAGACAAAGTATAGATGTCCTAAAACTTCTGCATCACTCTTCCAAGGGTGCAAGATAAAGGAACTATCAGTAAACTTGGGTCCTCAGTTATATCTGGCTATGTATCTATAAATACAAATGTTATACATTTCAGAGTTCATGGAAACTGTATTCCTTGCTTTAAAGAAAACTTTTTTTTTTTTTTTTTGGTTTTTTTAGACAGGGTCTCGCTTTGTGGTTCAGGCTGGCTTGTGCTCAGCCTCCAACTCACATCACAGCAATTCTCCTGCCTCTGCCTCCCAAGTGCTGGGATTACAGGCGTGAGCCACCACGCCCGGCACTGTGGTATGTGGTACTGATTGCTGCTGGGAGTGAGTCTCCACACCCAGTATTGTCATGTGGTTACCGGGGAATCGAACCTGGGCCTTTGTGCTTGCAAGACAGGCGCTGGAACCACTGAGCTAACTCCCCGGCCCTAAAGAAAACTTTTGAGTGAGGTGAATATATTTGTTAAACAAACCATTTGGGAAACTCTTCTATTTCCAAATCAGAGTGTTTATATGCTTTTCAGCTTCCAAGACCTTTATCTGTACACATCACAATATACGGCCTTCTGAGTTAGGATGACCTGTCAGCTGCTTACCTGGAATCCTTTCTGACTCTTGCTTTCTCAAAGGAAAACTCTGGGGGTTTGTTGAGGTCATAGGTTCGAGTTGTTGGCTCGGCAGAAACCCCAGCCTTCGCTCCCCTCCTGCTATGGAGAGAGACCAATCCTGAGGTCTTCCGGTGGACCCCGAGAGGCACCTTCTCTGGGGAGGCCTGCAGTGGGCTTCCTCCCTGCACATGCACCACATCCTGCAGCTTGTTCAGCTGGATGCACTTGCTCTGGAGCTCCTCTGTGAGCTCAGCGATGGCCACAGTCTGCTTGGACAGCTGCTCCCGCAGCTCCTTCAGATGATACTCCCGCTCTTGGATCTCTGCATCCTTTCTCCTCAGCTCTCGCTCCAGCTCTACCACCTTGCTCCGCAGGGCATCGGCGCTGAGGTTTCCGGAGTGGCCATCTGGATGCTTGGAATGTTTGGGTTTCACTGAACCATTTCCCATGTTGCCCTGGGACCTGAGAAAGGGCAAAGAATTGAGAATGACTGAGTGAGTTCTGCTTTCCCACAGCCTCACCTCGCCTCTCATTCCAATCTGCTTCCCAGACAGAAACATCACAGTCACCACTGCTTGGTGAATGATCAGGTCCACTGTTCTTCCAGGAGGAAAGCTCGTGATCCATTTCCCTTATCTCCTTTGTCTCTCACAGAGAAAGAGGTGGTGTGTGGGCTCATTTCTTCCCTTTCCTTTACACAAGTGTGGCACTTCAGCATTTTGCACAAACAGCCTGGGTTACCTGCTATTTTCTTTGGCCATCCTCTTTGGACAGCTGTCAAAAGCATCACCACAAGAGAGCGATTTGGAGGTCAGCATGGCAAAAGGTGAGAAGCAAAGGAGCAGCTACAGCAACAGAGGCTTGGAAATGTCATAGTTCTCACAGGTCCCTGTGCAACACATGGTAAGACAGCTTCCCCTGACTTAGAAAATAACACATCTGCATCCTGTGCAAGGTGGTGGCAGCCTTGGTGTTGAGTTATTAGCACTTTTCTCCTGCTGTAGGTACTAATAAGTGTTGTGTTCCTGAGAATTTTTAATGTTAAAAATGTCTGGATTGTGGTCACTGGAAGGAAACTTGGAGGCACAGAGATTCTTCTACATTCTTTAGATCCTAAAGTCAAGGTTGTCAGCATATTTTGGAGGATCCATTCTTCTCATACTGAGAAATTCTCAGCATAGGCCCCACAGTAACCACTGGTCCAATAAGTCTCAATGCATGACAGGAAGATCAGGAACTATGGGGGATAATTTTAGATGATTCAGAGTTTCTTTCAAACTCAATAACTATTTATTTTAACATTTATTGAAAATGGAAAGCACCACAAAATAATATTACATAAGTGGTAGTTAAATTAAGTATTTAGTCTCACTGAGCTAATTCAATATAATTAAATGTAAATACATATAGGTAATAAGCACAGATCATGAAAAGCAAACTCAAAATTGCTAAAATTTAGAAAATATACCTGATTAATTTCTGTAGGGATGATTTTTTAGGCTGTATATCTCAGCTTCATATTTTTACAAATGTAGTTTTTGGTAGTCATAACCCAGAAACATTACAGTATTTGCCAACAAAGCTTTAATTACTTCTAGCAAGAAGCATGAAACTTTGAACACACATATTCTTGCCACTCTTGTCTTCCAAATTTCAAACTCAGATGAAAATGAAGTGCTTAGACTTAGTTTGCCAGAAAGACATAGATGTAAAGATGTACTACAGCTTCTAAGTTTCAAATAAACACAACCAGGTAACCAATGCAGGTTGCCTAAGATAGATAACACAAACAGAAAATAAATGTATTTATAACAGTAATTTTGCAACACTGGGGTATTCTTCATAAAATTAAAGCTCAAAGTAGTCATTTATAAACATCAGCCTATAGAGTAATGCCTAAATCTATTACAGGGATGTGGTACATTCAACCTTTAAGTTTCTGCTCCCCAGGCAGCATTTCTTATTTCTCTATTTAAGTATATGTAAAATGACTAGAATTTGACGAAGTAGTCCTAGGTACACTTTTATCTTGAGTAAGAAATTCAGAACATGGTATATTGGGAGCTGAGAATAAACTTGAATGAGACTCTAAATTACAGGCGTAAGAAAGATATTCCCAAAGGGACTTTAAATTAACATGAGCACAGATTTTTAACACGCCACAGTGAGCCATCCTCCAGACATGCTGTTTGGTTGATGGACAAGAATGTTAAGGCCAAGGAAGAGAGTAGAAATGTCTTATAAAGAATAAAATTTTAAAAAGAATAAAATCAAATATAAACGCCTTTAAACTTACTATTAAATCAGCAGCTCATCCTTCATTCAAGAGACAATTGTTTACTAAGATCTAACTAAGTGTCATGTACTACATCAGGGGTGGACCCTTTTAAGGATCTGCAGTCAAATTTGATACAGAAAACAGTTCTAGCATCCTAATTATGAAAAGCCTTAGAATTATTTTTGCTTCATGAGGCCTTTAAAAACTTCCATTCCAATCTAAAGGTTTTACACACCTAAGGCTCTGTTAGTTGAAGGGTATTAAATTCTCTCCAGATGTCAACATTTTCTGGTTTTATAAAGTCAAGTTAGAGGCTATATAAACCTTATAAAGCTCTTTTAGACTTTTCAAGTAGGGTTAAATGAAAGTAATTAATACTATTCAAATTACTAAGTTAAGATACAGGACTAAGTGGCCCACCACTAATTCAGTTTCTTAACTTGTTAAATTTTCATGCCCCTCAGGTCCTGATTTCAAGTCGCTGGCTTCATTAAACCTAATGAGATGCGTTGTGTTTCCTGTGTCAGTCCCAAAGATAAGCTGGTTTTCAAATATGGATCAGAGTCACAAAGACAGTGAACTACAGGGTGCTGCTTCATCAACCCAGGGACTACAGGTTATTAAAACTATTCTTATATTCGAAGGACAGCCCATGTCATAGTAAGAAATGAGTATGAAGATAAAAACTGAATTTAACACGAGTGATAGAGTAAGACCACTGGTTGTTGGCATCCCCCCACTTCCTGTGTATTATTTTTCTGATTTAGTACTCTTATCTAGAAAATGGATAGACTTGTATCTATTTCTGAAAGCCATTATGAAGATGATGTTTGTAAAGTACAATGCGTGCAGTGCCTGCATATTGTACACATCAAGCAAATAGCAGCTCTTTGCAGAGTGTGGGGCTGGAGACAGCCACTTATAGTCTTGACATTCAGGAAGCCCAGAAGAGATTATCTCTGGGTGAAACATTAAGTCTAGCAAACTGGATGCCTTCCAGACAAGAGGTTTTTAAAATGCAAATATTCACTTCTACTTCGAGGAGGAAATTTTTGCTCTGTCTGGATTATATCTTCCATTGAGAAAAGGAAGTTATGGGGTAAAAGCAACCTAGGAAGCAAGCCATACCAAAAGATGGAGAAAAGAAAAACCATTTCCAGTGGTACAAAGCCAGACCAGAACTGCAAGATGCCGGGAGATTTGTGATTCCCTCAGCTAGCTGCTATATATTTTCACATAATACAGAAATTCTTAAACCAAAAATGTAATTAGATAATTACATATCTAGTAATCCTTACCTAATTATCTCTGAAGGTCAAAAAAAAATTTCACTCATTGGAAAAGTGATACTCCTCACAGTAAAAGATGAGAGAAAAGAATAAATAGTGGCAATTTATCAAGAAGAAAGGACTATGCAATAATAAAGTTCTATTTTCTGTAAATTTGCTTGCCATTTAGGAAATGCAAGCTACCAAATGACAAATAGGAGAGACACAGAAAATGTGAAAGTTGCTGCAAAGGCTCCTCCACACCCGTTAACACCTGGCAGGCAGTGTGGGAGGAGATGGGCTTTGTTGTCTGTTTTTCTCCCTAAAGCAATGTGACACCAAATTCTTGGCTCTGATCTAAGAAATATCTGCTTCTTTCTCTACCCATCTGGGATCAGGTATAAATATACTCACAGGCACACACACTGATTTACATTACGTGTGGTTGCATGTGTGGCTGTACATATGGAGACAGCATCACAGCAGCTGAGAGCCCCAGTCTGAGCTTTGTGCCTAGTGTCCTTATGCCCTGCAACAGGTAATGACTGACCCCAGAAGACAGCAAAAATACTGCTGGTCATCACTTCAAGTCTTTAGAAGGTTAAATGAGATACTTGTAAGGATTTAACAATGTCTGGCATAAAGTATGCTTAATGTTAAATGTTACTATTATTATTATTATTGTTAACATTACCCCCATGAAATAACTTAGTAGAAAAGAATCTACATCATAAAAAGACTGAATCAAGTTGGTCAGGATGATGAGAGGGCTGAGGCAGGAGGACTGTAGCAAGTCAAAGCCAACCTGAGCTGTATACAGAGTGCAAGGCCAGCCTCAGAGTGAGACCCTGTACTAAAGCAAAACCATATCAGAGCAGAAGAAAGTCACAGAATCAACTGTCCCAACCTGGAGGCTTACTGAAAGCTGTACTAACCAAGACAGTCCGGAAAATGGAAGTGACCTTAAAGGGTGTGGTGAGAGGATGGATGAGTACATCCATCAGAGAGACAGAAGAGAAAGCCAGAAATAGAGCTACACCACATAATTAACTGCTCCTTGCACCAGATGCAAATGCAAATCAATGGAAAAATGGTCTTTAATGAATAGTACTAGAAAAATTAAAAATAGAAATGAAAAAACCAAAATCTAGACACAGGCCTTGTAACCTTCACAAAAACTATCTTGCAGTGGACTACAGGCCTAACATGTAACCCAAAACTATTAAACTCCTCGAAGACAACATGATATGGGGTTTGGTGATTTTGTTTTGTTTTGTTTTGCTTTGGAGAAGAGCTTAAAAGCAGAATTCATAAAAAAAGAAATCGGTAATTTGAACTTTATTAACATTAAAAATGTCTCTTTAAAATAAGAATTTAAAAAGCCACCAACAGGGGAAGTACTCGCAAAATATATCTAATAGAGGAGGAACTCTTAACACTCAATAAAAAAGCCCAGTGGGCAAAGAAACTGAGGAGACACCTTACCAAAGATTCACAGATGGCAAGTCCTCAATGTCATGCAATGTCAAGTGAACACAAGGAGGAGAAGGCATTATACACACTACAATGGCGTTCAAAAACTCATACCAGCTCATGCTCATTGCTGGCCAGACTTTTATGATGTGGCCACTCAGGAAGACAGGGTGTCATTTTTTTTCCCTAAAGCTAATCATGCTTCTTATTCAACTGATAAAAGAAGCATGTCATCACCAAAACCTGCCCAGAAATATCTGTAGCAGCCTTATCTGTAGTTGGTGAAATCTGGAAGTAATCAATGCCTTCTATGGGTTAATGACAAACAATGGAGTCATATTCAACAGTGGAAAATAACAACCACCAGTGAGGAGACACAGAGATGCTATAGCACTAAGTGAAAAACCTCAGTGTGAAAAACCTGTCTCATTCTCATTCTGTGGCACTGGAAAACAGGTGAAGACAGTAAAAGATCAGTGATTGGCAGGAGTGTGGGAGCGAGGGGGAGGAGTTAGTGCTGAAACACAGACACAAGGGAAACGTAGGGCAGGAAGCTACACCGTGTGACACTGTGATGGTGCACACTTATCATCCACTTGTCAAAACCTATCGGAAGTGCTGTAGAAGGAGTAATCCCTAACGCAGAGTTAGGACTTTCGTTAAACATAGTCATTCATCACGTTGATACCTCAATTGAAACAAATGTACCACATTCATATGAAGCTAAGAACGGGGGAAATAAGGAGGATACACAGGAAGTCAGAGTGTTCAGATTTTTCTATAAAACTCAACCTGCTCTAAAAGACAAACTTTGTTATTTTATTTTTAAAAGAACATACACTAAAAATGAACATAAGAAAGACGCTAGCACATTCAGGGAACATGCTATAAGGCATGATGGGTGAAAGAAAAATGATGAGTATAAATCTAAAAAGGTAAGATACTGGGTAAGATACTAGAAAACTTTATATGCCACATTATGGTTTCTAGGCTTTAATATAACCCAAGATTTTTTTAAAAAGCTATCTGGTGATATTTGTCCTTAAGAAAAGTAATTACTTGGGAATAAAATATGGACCCAAGTGAAAGGAGATTAAAAGAAATAAGGAATTAAAAGGCTCTTGTACCAATCCAGGTAAGAAGTTCATAAGCAGAGGATGAAGGCCAGCCCAAGGTGTCAACCCTGTTCTAATGATAGCAACTTGAACTAGAGGAAAAGAGTCCACCACTCTGACAATCAGAAAAGGAAAACATTTGCATGAGATTTCATAAAAATCGTATCTATAGGTAACTACAGCCTCCTTTACTTCAATACATCACAAAAAATATGATGGATTGTTTTTTATGATATGGGCAGTTGATCTGGTAATTGGGCAAGTGAATTGCACAAGCTTTTTGAGATAAATGTTAATGTATGTGAAATTGAGGCATATTACTTTGTTGCTACCATTAGCTTGAGTTTCACCACAGTATTTTGAAAAGATAATTCACCATCATTGGTTGGATAAATCCCTACTTCTTGTCCTTGAGACAAAACACAGAAATGTCCTTATGAGAAATTAATAAGTTTCATACCAGTCCCACAATTAAAAGTATCTGTCCAGATACTTTTTGGCCTTTTCACTATTGACCGGGAGCTCATTTGGCATCAAGTTGTTTTCTCTGCCCACAGCATCTTCATTTGGAGAATAGTTTTCTCTTCACATGCAATCAGAGGAGCTTACTGCACAAAAATTTCAAATACCCTTGGGTCTAGCTTTGAAGTTCGCTTTCCCTTAGAATTTACAGTGAATTTTATGAGTGCTACCTACCTATATTTTTATTGTCAAATTTGGTAGATTCTATTCAGCCATTTTCAACTACAATACAAACAGGTAAACAAGGATCATGCTAAAAGGTAGGACAGTAGGGCTAGGTCAGGAAAGTATAGCTTATGGAGTTTGAGTGATAATGAAAAGAAAGAGAATAAAGATTGCAAGTTGACTCTAGAAAATGGCTAAAGGAAGGTACCATTAACCAAAAGGAAGAGCAATTTAAATTATATAACAGTAGTTTAATTGTGGACATGCTTTTGAGAGACCTGCAGAGATTTACAGTAGAAAGGGTTAGTGAGCAGCAAGAAATGAGAAACTACAGAATCAAAGCAAATGGGTGATCTAAAACTAAGTAGCAGGAAGGGAAACATAAGTGGAAGCCGAAGCTCAAGAGGTACCCCAGAGACTGGTAGGGAAGAGATGGAAAGCCTAGGTCTGCATGAGACTAGACAGAAGATGAGAGAAGTGGTTAGAAGCTATTGCTTTGATTAAAGCAGGAAAGGATGTAGAGAACTTGGTATTAAAACAGAAGGGTGGGATGAGGTAAAGCCTCTAAAATGGGAAATAAATGAATGGATGTTCAAAATGCTCCAACTTTTCTTTTAATCTTGGAAGGCTTTCAAGGAAAGTAGTACTTTCACCACACATTTTGTGTTTCCTCATTCTAACACGACACACAGGGGACCTCCGTTGGCCAGTCTCTGTGACACCGGTGGAAGACAGCAGAAGGAGAGGACCCTATGGGGATGGCAGTGGGTCAGGATTGTGACATGTGGAATCTGAGGTGTCTGAGGTCATCAAAGTGGAAATGTCTACAAACACAAAGACGGCAAGTCAAGGGACTGTCCCCGAGAGATGACTTCCAGTCCCTTTAGTAGACGAGCTCATTAAAGAGAAAAAGGAGAAAGAAATGTTATGTTTCTATAGATGTGTATGAACACATTAGTAATTGGATTTTTCAGGGAAGAAGTGGTGAAGCAAATCACAAAGGAAAAGAAATAGTTGTACAAACAAGAGATCAAAAACTACCATAGAGGCCATGGACCTAAGATTTCTCAAGAGGGGAGCAGCCGGCAGCTCAAATCCCAGACCTGTCAAAGGAAAATGAGATTAGAGGAGAAAGCACTGAACGGAGCCTTTTACAGAAGAGAGAGGCTAGAAACTCAATTACACAAGACCACAAATAGAGCTGATGCTGAGACTAAGAACTTCGAGATGGTACTGTGGATCATCCAAAGGATTTTTAGAAGAGCAGCAGTGTGACTATCCATAAACCCAGGATAATGAACCAAGGAAGAGAATGAAAATGAAAACTTTGGGGAAGAGGAGGAGCTAATTGATAAGAAAGTCGCCTAAGGGAGCAAGACAATATGGGATTCTAGGACTCAAAAACTCCCGCTCCTCCAGAGTTAAGGACTCTGTGTCACAGATGAACGTTCCCAGGCCGCATCTTTTCTGTGGTTTTCCTCCTCACACAGCACGCCGAGGACAGGGAGGGCGACCTCCAGCCTCCGGCAGAGTCCCCCACCTCATGTGCTCAGACCTCACCGCGCGAAACTGAGCAGGGTCACTGGCAACAGCCGCCATACGTTAGAAAGGACGACTCCTTTCTGATGGAGTGAAATTAAGACTTGTAAAGAAAAGGGACAACTCCTAAGGAACAGTACTATGGCGAGGAGGACGGCCAGCAGGTGTATGTCGTCTCTTATTTAAAGGGGAAAAAAAAAAGTCCCTGGAAATTACGGGAACATCATGACGGACAGGAAGCCAAGTTGTCTAAGTGTCATCCTTCTTCTCGTATTCCTCTGCCTGCATAGCTTCTTTCTGTTCTGAGCTCTGGCCTCATCTACCCCTTTGCGCTCTAAGTCTCCGGCTTATACCCGAACCCAGTTCTTGTTCGCTCATCCCCGAGTGGCTGGTTTCTTGTTTGCGATGGCTGGCTCCTGTTTCTTTATCACCGTCATATACAGAAACGTGGACGCGCCTCACGGCGCCGAAAGGGACACAGGACACCCACACAAGTTTACAAGGACTTGTAAAAGTCCTTGCCCGCGTGCTCCTCTCCTCGCAGCCACCCAGAGCTCGGACAGGCAAAGCCCGGGACGCTCACCGCGCCACCAAGTCCCTGGCCCAGAGGACAGTGGGGAAGACGCGTCGCCACAGGGAACCGCAACACGCGCGACCTCGGCCACCCTGAGCGGACGCAGCCAGTCCGCACGTCCACACGCACACGGCACACGCAGGGGACAGCGGGTGTGCAGCGGGGCGCCGAGACGCGCGCGTGTGCCCGACGGTGCCCGGCCCGGCCCCCGCCCCGCGCCCCCAGCCCGCGCACCTCGGCCGACCGCGGGGACTTCGCAGGCGCGCGGCGGGTCTCCCGCGGCTCCGTCCTCTCCGCGCCCTCCAGCCGGCGGCGCGGTGCGCAGGAGGCCCGGCTGCGGGCGGGCGGGCGGGGACGCGGCGGGCGGGCGGGCGGGCGGGCGCTGCGGCGGCGGCGGGCGGCGCGGAGGGCGGGGGCGGCGGGGGCGGCGGTCCGGGCTGAGCGCGGAGAGCCCGGCGGGGCCCCAAAGGCGGAGCCGCCGCGCGCGCACCCCGCCGGCCGGACCCGGGCTCCCAGACGCGCCGGCGGCGAGCGCCGCAGCCTGCACTTTATACCCGGCCCTCCGGAGGAGGCAGCTCGGGCCGGGCGATCACCGCGTGGTCGTAAGCGTTTTTGAAATGGTGGCATCGTTTCTATTTCAAGTGTGCAGAGCGAGGCTCATCCCCCTTCCCGCCCAGTCCCCGGCCCCCGGGGCTGCTTCCCTGGGCGCTCCCCTGCCCCACCCGCTCTCCGGGGCGCAGACCTGCGCGCGCCCTGCTCCCCTCACCCCGCGCGCTGGGGGACGTGCGACCCAGCCTCTGCCCGCCCTCCCGGACCCTACTGCAAGGTAGTTTGTCAGTTCACATGATGCTGGGGACAGTGGGTGAAGCGAGTTTCAAGGGACAGAGGTTGTAGCTTCGGAGCTTTCGAGGTCACTTCCCCCCTCCCCCCAACCCAGCCTCTGAGTGCGTCTTTCTCAAGGCGAACACTATGGAGATAGATCTACCCCGCACCGCGTTGTTTGCTGGAGTTGTGAGCTCGCCAATTGGCTTTCTCCCTTTCCTGCCGCCCTCAGAGGCCTGCCACTGGCAAATCTACCGAGCATGAGGGCAGTTTCTCTGCTGAGGATCCGGAGGCACAGTGAAGGTCTGCTCTCCACGGCCCTCCTAAAGCCCAGCTCCTCTGGGACTTCATCCGTGCGATGGCGGAGGGCTCTTGTGTGCACTAGGACATGCGTTCACTTGGAGGGACGCGAGGCTCGGGCAAATAAGTTAAATGGGAGCAGAAAGTCTCCAAGGAAGAAGAATACAGTGCTGTTTGTTTTGTGCTGACTGGAAAAAAAATAAGCAAAAGTACAAAGTACTTTTTCAGAATCTTCAGGCACAATTTTTGCATTAGGGCTGATCTCCAGGAAAACCCAATGCGGAGAGGTCAAGAAGAAAACCTCCTCAGGAGAGGAGTGAGTAGTTAGCTCACTGCCACCTTCCTGATTTAAGTCATTGGGAAATTTCCATGAACTTAAGGACAAAGATGGAGGAAGTCCTTACATTCACACAATCCAGGTGGTGGTTGGACTGTAGGTTGCTAAATCACTGAATCATGAACTTCATGCACTGACTCAAAGCTACCATTTTGCAGAATGATGTGGAGTAGAGTAGCAGAGTACTTAACACAGGAAGAATGAATCTAGATCATAGGTAAATGGATTATTTAAATTTTCATTTCCATTAGATGTATGTGTGTAGGCATGGGGCCAGCTGTGTGACTTGTCCTTTCTTACTGTGCATGGAGGTAAAACCTGGAGACTCATTGACGGGGTATGGGCCCTGTCCAGTCACCCAGTGAGTCAGAGAGGGAAGGAATTTAAGCTCTCTGCAATCCTGTGTGGGCAGCTCCACCACACTGAAGGAGGAGGAAGGGGAGGAGGAAAGAGCTAGGGACCATTTCTTCAGTCTTTTATTTCATCTTTCAGCAAAAATCTTTCATTAGCTACTCCATCTCAGGCCTACAGCTAAATACTGGGGGCTTAGTGAGGGAACAAATTAACTTGTCATCTCTGTTCACTTAGAGTCCAGTGGAGGAACCAGATATTAAACAGGTAAACCCAAAAGTAAACATACGTCCAATAAATATAGGGCTGATGAAAAATGAGATGTATATTTAAATTTTAAGATATTTATTATAATTAGACACATTGCCATTAATCCCCCTGAGAATACTCACCTTTAATTAGAACACAGTTATTCAGTCCCATAGTTCTTGCCACCTTCTGACGCAGTTCTGGAAGTTCCGTTTGTAAGAGTCTTTATGAGGTATGATCAAAACTACTGTAAATACTGCTGCCAAGTGCCATCCAATGGAGAGCCAGGCTCATAAAAGCATTACAACTGTTCTCACCCATGGTATTCACCATATGTGGTATTGTATGACTTCTGGCTTTTCTCCAAGGTTAAAATGACGGGGGAAAGTAGACATTTTCCATTGATACAGGACAATAAGGAAGCCACAACAGAACTACGGTCAGTCATGAAAGAGGATTTGCAGAACTGCTTCAGGAAAGTGGCAAGAAAGATGGGACAAGTGTCCAAAGTCCAAAGACAAAGAGAGTATTGTGTGTGGAGCAGGTTAATAGCAATGTATCTTTTAATGTAGTCTTTTTTTTTTTTAACTAAAAGATGGCCGTTGACCATTTTTCCAGAAGGAAAAAATCACAGGTTCGGAATTGAGATCTGGAAGGCTGCCATCAATAACTAACACAATCTGAAATGCCTGAGATGATAAAGGAATTTATTGTTTCAGAGCACATGAAGTCCCAAGGTCAGAAGACTAGGTGGTGAATTCAGCAAATTAGTATCGTCAGGGAAGGCTCCGAGTTGTCTACATTATTTCCCGGCCATCCCTACTAGGCTTTGTCCCCGAGCACGCCCACCTGAGGGCCTAGATGGCTGGAGCAACTGCACTTATCACAGTCCTAACAGTGTTCAAGGGAAGCAGAAAGTGCCTCTTTTCAAGAACAGGAAAATCTCATCATGAACTTTGTACTGAACATAGTCAAGGCTGAGTCCAAAACCCATCCTCAGTGCTGAGAACGGAGAAGGGATCACCACAGGGGCTTGGCAGAAGATTAGGGTTGCTTTCTTTGAGAAGTAGGTACCGGAGCACAGAGGAAAATGTGGCCATAGATGCTGTGCAGTCTAAAGCCAGCTGCATTACCTCAGGGATGCGCTCTCCAGGAAAAGATGACCTCCAACCTCTGGTGGGTGAGACTCAGAGATAAGTAGGCCGAGGAAACCCTGTGTGTGACAGCTGACCTGCACATGTGGTGAAGGCTTCCGGGCCAATTTTCATTTACTCTGTGCCTCGGAGAAGGCACACAGACCACAGAAAGCAAGTTCTAAGAGTTAAATAATCGATGGAGTTCACAAGGCTAATAAGCTGCAAGGCTAACCTGTGTAGTTCCCGAACAGAAGAGAGTGACAAATTATAAGTCGCTGGCCTCCCTCCGCCATTGACTGAGGAATGCAGCCTCCTTCAAGCTCCTCTGAGATGTGTCTCAGAGCCTCAGGCAGGGCAAAATGTGTGTTCCCCTCCTTCTCCATCCTACCAGGTGTGCCCCCTTCTCCCTCCAACTGGCTGAGCCCCTCTTGCCCTCGGTGTCTGGTCTCAGCTAAGCCTGGAGCTAGGGTTCTCATGTCAAACCTAGAGGAATCCCAGGGACTTGAGGATTAAAGGGTCTTCTCTTTGTTGTGCACACAAACAGATAAGTCCTCAAGCAGTCCTGGTGTTTCTCAGAAATCTCTGTTGGCCCTGCTTTCACGGGGAGCTACAGCTGCGCACTGAGCTGGGAACAGACTCCAGCAATTCTCTATACTAAATTCAGACTTTGAAGCTCCTGGACTAACAATTTCTGTTCAGACTCATCTACCGGGCACACAGACCTCATCCCCATCAGATTAACCCTGGGCTCCCAGCACTGGAACTTCAGCTCAGAACCTCCGAGACGCAGGCTAAGCTCCATGCTGGGCACCAGCAGGTGACCTCCCAGGGTCACGAAAGAGACAAAAATACTGCTCACACTGTTTTCTCCCCAGATCGTGGGTTTTGCTCCCTTTTCTCAATCTTTCTTTCATATGCTCATTTTACCACTATGGTGCCATGAGCTGCCAGTCCAAGTGCTATGGCTGGAGTCTTACTTTGGTCATTGTGCTTACTGACTGGCCTTGCCCAACCTTAGCCAAAGAAAACTACTCTCTTTCCTGAAGTCTTCTGCTGTTTGGGTTTCAGTGTCACTTGACTCAGTTACGGAGCAAGGCCCGCTGATCCCATTGCACCATTTTCATGTTTTCTAACCTCTCTGCAGCCAAAGATTCCTCTCCTTACTTCGATGCTTCTTCTTCCTTTCAGCTCAGGGACCCATGCGGAGTTCTCTCCTCTGTGATTCCATCATGCCTCCTCAGCTCACAAAGATTTGTTTAACTATCTCCCTTGCTAGACATCAGATCAGGACCCTGTTGTACAAATTCTTCTATCTCCAATATACACATACTTCAGGATTTACAAAGCAGTTTTAAAAATTAAACTATATTTTCCTATTGCTTTTCCCTTTCAAAACTTTGCCAAAATACCAGAGACTTAAAATAATCTGAATGTTTAGTGTCTAATTCCCTCAAGGGAGCTCATTGCTAATGTCGAGCTGGCACACTCTTCCAGGCCCAGCACTGAGATCCTCCTCTGCTCTGCTCTTCTATTTTGCATTGGTGTTTTGTGTCTTATTCCTTTTCTCTCCTGTCAGAGTGTAAACAGCTCAAGGCCATGGTTCATGTTTGGTTCACCTTTGCTTTACGTCTCCCAGCATGCTCAGGAGATTTAATCATGGAATTAATAAAAACTTACTACCTAAAACTTATTAACCAGATTTTTACCTATGCTTCTATAAATCTATAAAATTTGGAGTATATTTTTATTTTCCTTCTGGAATAAAAGTCATTATTGAAATGATAATACTTAATTTGGAAGTTAATCTACTCACTGATCTACTAATCATAATTTTACTATGTAGCAGCTATAACTATACATAAATAAATATGTATAGTTTTCTAATTTTATCTGCATTAACTTTCCTAAATGGTAGTTTTTTCCTAAATATGTGTGCTCATTAAATAATATAGCCAATGTGTATTAACTATGCACCAGGAACCCAGGGTTCTGGCATCCCACTTTTTTATTTTATTTTAAAGTAACACAGGCCACCCATCCAATGCTTTGGCTTTTAAATCCTAGAGTTTTACCATTTCCAGTGTTCTGCACTTCACTCAGCTTTAGCCATCCACTGAATCAGTCATGCCTGTGCTTCCCACTGACATTACTGATTCTGATAATGTACATATATCCCCCAGGTCATCTTGGCTTCACCTGTCCCCAAGGCCCTCACAATGGTTCCTGCTGTCCGCATGGTTGCAAAGCCATTAATGGTGTCATTGACCTCATCCTCCCTAGGATGGAGGTTGCACTCACCATAGAAGGAGCCTCCGTAGCTCCAGCCCTCTGTGCTGACCTGACTGAACCCACAGGAGCTCCAGCTTGCCCAGCTGCTGCCTGGAAGGACCAAATCACAACCCATAAATGCAGTGAAATTAATGCCTGTGGACTTGACTTTGACCACTGAGAAACAGGAGCCAGGATGAAGACAACAGACAGATTGTTCGCTCTTCCTGCCCACCCAGGAGCTGCTCAAAGAGAGGATGGTTCTGTACTGCTTGGTGCCCCACCATGACTAAGCTATTAGTTTTGTTTCTAGAAATGCTGTAGACACATTGGTGATGCACAACCTTGAATGCGCATTTTCTCCTTGTCGTTCTCATTTCCGCTCTTCCTCCCTCTTCTCTCCCACCCCTTTTTCTCTTTTGGTCACTCCTGCTGCCACAGGCTAATATGCTGAGAAAAGCCTTCCATTTCTGTATTAGGGAGCCCAAGCTAAGACAAGATGTCATAGTTTATGTCTACTGCCTTTCATTTTTCAACTTTATCTGCTCAGTTACTTTCTCTTCATGTATCTTTCTTATATGGATCTTTAACTCTTTCCCTTTCTATGTTTTTGTTTCTTCTCTGATTTTTAATAGTTTAGAGCAGTAAATTTTTCCATCCTCTTGCTGTCTTGCCTTAATTTTATATCTTATGACATTCAAGGAAAGGGACCCATCCTAGAGGAAGGCTGTGTCTCACCTCCGCCTTAAATTTAAATAATGAATGTTAGTGGAAAAGGTAGATACAGGCCTGTCATAGGCCAGCACGGTGCTTGCTTCAGTGATCCTGGAAATTCTACCTGTGGCAACAGCATGAATATACAGAAGAAGACTGTTAGAGAAAATAAATAAAACTAATGGTACTGTGGGGAAGAGAAAGAAAAGTTGTCTCTCCCACAAATAGGACCAGCCTCCTCCATAGAGCAAAAATCTCCAAGGGTAGATTTTTTAGGGAACTGCATTTTACTGCAGACATAATGGAATGGAGGGTTAGTTCTCTGTCAGGCCTGTCTCACCCTTGCACCAGTGCCCTCCAGTTTGCCCACTTATCCCACCTCTTATCTCACAGACTACATCCACTTCCTCCTAACTGACAGCCCCATTTACTTTCTGCTTCTAGTGCCAGAAGTTGCAGGAGCCCTCTTATTCTGTCTCAAGCTGCTACCCTAATATTCCACCATTCTCTCTCCAGTCTTAAGCCTGTTTCCTAAACTTAAATTCTGGGTTGGTGGGTGCCAGTTAGACTGACAAATCTGGGCTAGAGACCCAGTTGGCAAGATTCAATCAAATCATAAACACTTACATTCCATCAGCAGTTCCACCTTGAATGTAACATATAATCCTAGAAAAATTGTCACATCTGCAAGAGTACATGGTCAAGAGTGTCTACTGCAATTCCATTTCTGTCGGTATTATTAAGTAATTAAGGCACCTGGGTGTCCATCATCTATGAGGACAGGTGTGTACCACATTGATGGGTATATCCCACAGAAAATTATACAGCCCTTGACAATAACAGATTGGATACTGAAAAAATAGAATAGAGTACCTAGTAGAAAATGGAAAAATATGACATCTGCATATATAACAATGTGTTTGCATAAATTAAAAATACTATATAAAATACAATAATATTCAATTTGTGAATATATTCATTTTTTGAATATATACAAATTCAAAACCTCTGGACTTTTGCTGCCTTTTCTGTGTCTTGCCCCATTTTTTGTTCAGGACACCAAGGATCTGTTGAGAAGCCCCCATGACTCCCACCTAGTAACACACATCATAGAATCAATTTTACTTCAAAAAAACAAAAGGAATAGTTGATCCATACCAACACTCTGTACATTTCAGTTATAAATATGTTTCATCTTGAATTTTGAATGGGACATCAATATATTTTAATGTGCCTAATGCATTGTGGAGACGGAGCCACAAAAATTAGAATGCAAAGGGCCTATAAAGATCTTAAAAGAGTTCTGCCTCCAGCACCTCCCCAGTGCAAAAGCAGCAAATCCTGAACATGCTATCCAGTACATCAGAGCTGCATTTTGTAGCTTGACGTGGGAGGTATCCTTATCAGAAACATACTGGTCTCCAAGGAGGGCTTGGGCCAGTGTGATTGAAATTCTAGTGCACATCTCACCACTATGAAAATGCAGATTCTGACCCAACAGGTCAGAGAAAAGCCTCACATTTTTCAGGGGCTTCCTTGATATCAGGGACCACAATGAATTTCAAGACCTCTAGTGTACTCTTATTTGCAAAACTGAGCTGAGTGTAGGGGGTAAGTTACCTGGAGAGATGTGTGTGTGTGTGTGTGTGTGTGTGTGTGTGTGTGTGTGTGTGTGTGTGTGTGCATTTACACTCTAGGTACTCTTACACAACCTTGCTCCAGCCTCCCACGCCTGTCTCCACAATGTTAGAACATGGCAGAGCCTTTTTATCAAGGCTGTTTATAATTATATATTTCTGTGCTTGTGTTAGGTTTAAACTGTGAACTTGGGTGCACCTGAAATGAGATATTCTTCACAGTAATCACTCAGGGAATTTCAGTGAGTAAAATAATGATATGAAAGAGCTACCAAACCATAACTTCTCTCCAGAATGCCACTGAGCTCTGGAATGTTGGGGGTACTTCTGACCAACAGCACAACTGATTTGTAGGAACCAGGAGTGGTTTCTTGTTTGGACACCCAGTTGTTACGCATCCCAGAAAATAGAAAGGACACAAAGCAACAGCTCTGTGATCTCACCCCTAGATACAGATTTTAAAAGAGCACTCATGCCTATCTAGCAAGAGCCGGGGTTACAGAGCTATTTTATAATAGGTTCTGGTTTTTCACTTTGGGTTTATTTATTACTTAGGTGGTGCTACACACTAGTTTATATTAGAAGCTGTGGCATCTTTACCACCAGAGTAATGAAAGATAAATGAAAAGAATTGGAGTGTTTCACTTGAATCTTTCACAGCATTTCCCCACATAGATATAGGCTATTATTTGCCCATCTTTCAAAATAGCAGAAACCTGGCTTGAACTGCATTTATCTTTTCATGAGGCCATTCAAAAGGAACTAAACCCATTAGAACCTCATTGAAGATATAAAGTTGTCTCATCTCCCAAACGCAGACAGCCTGTAACTGATTTTTCTGCCCAGAAAGTTCTCCAGATACCAGAAGTTTCATTTACTCTGTAAGCAATATCTTTCCCCCAAAATAAGGGCAATTGAGAAGCTTGCTTAGCTTCAGTCCTATACTGGGTCAAATTGTTTTTTAGAATTTGCTTGTTCTGTGTAAACAGTGTACCACAAAGTGAGCTTGTTTGATGCCATCATGCTAGGCAAAAGCATCTGTTCCAAGACAGCAAATAATAAATCACTTCTGGACCTGTGTGTAGCCAGAATGTTGCACGAGGAAGCCTCTAAAACACAGCTTCATCGTCCCAGAGCATTATCAGATGCCACTACTTACCTCCTCTCCGTGACCTTATCAATGAGAGTAACTACAGATTAACCTCAGCTATATCGTGGTCTCTTTTTCTTTCCTATTTGTTATTGACTTCATAACTTATATAGGTAGTTTTACTTTGGAGGCCCTAATTGTGGGTCCTGTGTCAACTATTTACAAGAGATGCCTAAATCAATGAAATGTAATAAGGATTTTATGCGTGGTTTGTCCCGGGCTGTAGTTATTTCTTTTTGTAAGGGTCAGGGTTCAGTAACTTTATCAGGGAGCAGCCACAGGATACACAAGAGCTTTCATACTGTGTGGTTGCAAATTGTACCAAACACATACTGGGTAGTCAAAAACCTCCTCAATCAGTGTATAAATATTGCTAGTCTACTGAGCTGTAAGACCAGAGGTGAGTACTGTGGGGGAGGTGCTTTAACAAAAGTAAAAATGCTTCTGGATCAATATTTTAAATTTTTATCTTAAATTCTATAACTGTGATTTAGTTAATTTTTTTTTCATTACTGAATGGCTTCTTCATTGGAAGAAACTACAGAATTAGCAACCATTCAGCAGCTGATTGGGCTGACTTGCCCTTGGACAGGTTCTGTAGGGGAGATGAGGTCTTGTGGTGCTAGGTGACAGACACTTTGAGAGAAGAAATAATGGACATGAAAATTTGGAGTCAGGCCAGAGAAGAAATGTCTGGTTCTAACCGCAGCTTCCTGTAGAGCAGAATTGTTCTTGGAGAGACACAGGATGGAGACATAAGGCAGGACAGAGGTACAGTGCCTGGTCTTATCTGTAGGCACCTGGGGAGCAGGAGAAATGTTCTTGGAGAGAGGGAGGACAAAGGCAGATGTCCTTAACTGTGTAAATGACACTGCTGCCTCCAGCCAACACACTAGCAAGGAGGAAACATCCTTCTCCAAGGTCTCCTGAGATTCCATGGGGATCTGAAACTTCTTGGGAGTCTTTGTCTATGTCAGTGGTTCTCATGTTTTTTGGTGTTAAAAGACACTTATAGTGTTAAAGTTAATGAGGGCCCTGACATGTTTTTGTTTATGTGGGTTATATATATATATCAATATTTATTATATTCAAAATTAAAACTATGAAATTTTTATATTCACTGAAAATAACTGCTATAAAACCATTACACATTAACATAAAAAATAGCTCCCAGAAGATGTTAAAGAGAAGCACCATGTGTATAAACAAATACATATATATGTAAATATATGGATTGCAAATCTCTTTGATGTTGAGCTTTACAACAGTGGAAAGACAGGTGAGGCCTCAGCATTGCTGTAACACTCATTCTAGTTGCTGAATAGCTTTGGAGGACTTCTCTATGTCCACAGGCCACCCTCTGGGCTGGGCCACTGCTCTAACTTATGATCCTCATACTATTTCATGTATCACTGCTGATCCTAAAAACAGTGACCACTACGACTGTCTCTGAGTTTAATCCAGTGGCTCTAAGTTTCCCTAAGAGTGTTCCTCAGAATGAGACTCAGCTGGAAGGTGCTTTCTTAATACCTGTGTAGAAGTGAGTGAATACATGATGGAAAAAATACTTTCACCTCTTGTTTAATGTTTTTATGTTTTTGAACATGTCATTGGATTATCACTCCCATCATGAAGCTAGATTAGCTGCATTCACTCACTCTGTGGCTAACAGAGATTACACAGACTTTGGGGACTTTATGTGATTTTTTATGACTTGCTCCTGTCCTTATAAAATTCAGAGGCTAAACTACCAGAGGTAATCTCTGTAATCATTCATTCAAGTGTTTATTGATGGACTAAATCATTCATTCAATCAACAGACCTTATAGCAGAGAGTCAAAATTTGAAAAAGAAAAGCCTCTGTCTTTCAGAAGTTTAGAGTGTAACAGACAATGCTAGACTTCTGTGATCATTGCATACATTTATTCAGTATACAATAATCTAGTCAACAAACACTTATTAAGTTCCTACATATGGTATAATTGAAATAGATACAAAAAAGAACCATTTCTAGAATGTAAATGACAAAGCTACAAATCTAGCCTTATAACATATTAAGTCACATTAACATTCATTACAAAGCCCCATCAGAAATTCAGCAAAGAAAGGGAAATTTGGTTAGGAGTGAGTATTGAGAAAGATTTCTGACTTGGAAAGAAACTGAGAGATAGGAGCATCAATTCAATGGTCTGAAAAACCAAGGTGCTAATGTCAGTCAGCTCCACCAGTTTCTAAATTCTGTGAGCCTGAATCTCACAATAACACATAAGAAAGTGACCTCGTCTGTACAGGACCTAATGCAGCCTTGGCTGGCATAATCAGGTAAGTCTTTTAGGTGGAAAGAAACAGGGCATACATTCTAGGTAGAAAGAACTAAACATGCAAAAGCAAGGAGACCTCAAAAAGCAAGATATTCAGAAAATAAAACTGACTTCATGAAGTCTAGTGAAATACCATGTTGTCTTTATTCAGCTGACATTCACAGCTTCTGTTTAAGTTTCACTCCCCTGCAATACCTAGTAGATACAAAGTCACCAATAGAGCATTTCACAACGCTGGAGCAGCAGACACAAAGAGTAAGTGCATGAGCATGAGATAGGGAGATATTTCAGTTTTTATCAGTCTGCACAGAAGTGGGCTTGGTGGTGAACTGGAGTGCAGAGACGGTTCAGAGACGCCAAGCCTGCTGTAGATTCTCCCCTTCATGAAACTGTGGCTTTATAACAATGAGTCTGGATTAAGAGTCTGAAGAGTATGTTTGTAAATAGTCTCTTCAACAAAAGCCTGTAGATTATAAATCCTTATTGTCAGTGCATAAAGTTACACACAGAAGTACAGTGGTAGCTTTTTTACCTGATATGACACTCTCCCTCCATGAAGATACAGTGCCACCAGCACAGCTGCCTCCACTAGACCAGATGGAACTGGCCCTGGGAAAAGACAGGCCATGTGGCATCCACTGTGCCTTCCATTTCAGCCTTCTAGGACTACTGTACCAAAATAGCACAGACTGGATGCTGAAAACAGAAGGAATCTAGGTCCAAAGATGTTGACATTTCTACATTTCCTTTAAATCCTGCAGGAGAGAATTCTTCTTTGCCTCCTCCTAGCTTCTGGGGTAGCCATCAGTCGCTGGCATTCCTTCGACTGTAGTGTAGAACATCAGTCTTTCTTTCTTTCATCCTATAGCATTCTCTTCATGTTAGAACTTCCCTTTCCACAGAACACTTGCCCTACTGCATGAGCGCTCATCTTAATTTGATGGCCTCTAAAGACCCATTTCCAAATAAGGTCATGTTCACAAGTACCATGGGTTACCCTTCCTCGTATCCCTGATTCCAACACAGTTAAATCCCTAACTGTGTGTTTAGTTACTTTTTGTAAACAAGCCTGTTGGGAGGTGACAGAAGCCTTCTTTCTGTCTAAACTTACCTGAAGTAAAATGCAGAGTCATGATCCGATGAATCAGACTATCTTTGAATCATACATCTGAAAGTCGATCAGAGCATCATACACAAGGTAAGGAATAATTTCCTGCATCTAGGAAATAGGTTTGAAATAAATCATGAAAACCCCAGGTGACTATTTGGGCACCGAGGAGCTATTGATGTTTTCAAGTAAACAATGCAATATGACCTAAATTGTGCTGCAAAATTGTTGCTCTGGCAGTAGTGTGAATAAAAACGGTCAAGGGCAAAGATTAGAAACAGAAATAGCAATTAGGAAACCACAGCAAGAGACTGGAGCAAGAAATTGCCTGTGAAAGACTGAGAATATGTGTGTGGACAGCAGTGGGTTAGTGTACTGGGCCCAACAGAAGAAAAGAGGGAAAGAATTAGAGGACAAACTCAGAGAGTTGTTACATGTGCGCTGGTCAGAAAGGAGCCGATACTGACTCCAGGTGCTATGCCTTGTTAGATGGGTGGATCTGTCACCATTGATTGGGACAAGAAGATACAGATTTTCTAAGAGATAAAGGAGTAACGATATATAGGATATTAACCAGAGATCACAAAAGCAGGCATATTGTTAAAAACACATAGGAAAAACTGCCTTCTCCCTACAGAGCCTGACAAGGACAATCTTCCCAGTGTTTTCTTCTTGAAAGAAATGCAGTCATTTCATACCCAAAATGTCCCCAAGGGTATATTTTCTCCTTTGTTCCCACTCCCTCCACAGCCAGTCCACCGGAGCATAGCATCGCCTTATACTTGTCTTCTAGGCCATACAGCTGGAAACTTCCCAGTGCCTGCCTCTCACCAAATTCTCCCATCCAGTCATTGAGTCTTGTCCACTCCAGATTGTCCACCTCTTAAACCTTCCTGGTTTCTCTGTTTCCATGGCCTCTGCCTTACTTAAGGTCTCACCTTGCTCTCATCTGCCCAATTTGCCATTGTAGTTCAGCAAGTCTATCCCTCTGTGACCTTGACCTCATCCTAACATTCTATCTAAAGTTCTCTTTGTAGAATGCGAAAGTCCAATCCTACCGCACCCCTGCTAAGACCGCTGCCTTCCCTCATCCCATTGCTTACTCAGGAAAGTCCAAACCCCACAACACAGCATATAATCCCAGTGCTTTTACTGTGGCTGGTGGCTAATCTTCCTTTCTTAATATATCCCAGCAGATTTAAGGATTTTAGTACTTATAATTTCTGGAGACTCCTTGCAACTTCCTTGCCTGCTGCTCTCTCTGCCTCAGTTTTCCTTTTTCACCCTCTTCTCTGGCCTCACCTCCTTCTTTTTATGCCCTCACTGATATCTGTGCACAACTAGCCCCCCTTTTTGCTCTTATATCTGTTGTCACTTTCTTCACATGTTCCACTTGAACACAGTGTGTCATTTTTAATGCACCAGATTCTGCAAATCACCTTCATAGGTCAGGGACTGAGTTCCATTCCACAAGCAGACCGAGCAGCAGTGTGTGTTTGCTTATGTAGGGAAGATGAATGGAGTATTCTTCATAACTGTATAAAATGTGTGGGCCAAAGAAGAGCTAATTCAGATAATGAAAAGGTGTTTATAGTTAAGATGAATGTCAAGGAAAATAAGAGTAAAAGAAAGAAAAAGGAAAAACCAAATTGATACACTCAAAACTGAATTATTACAAAATCAGAATTCAATGCTTTTGGTTAAAGACACTGTCAGACCAGTGTGACTACAAAAGCAAACCATACAGAGCAAACCAGAACAAAGAACAAAGTGAGAATTTCTAAATCCAAAATAATTATTTTTTTTAGTTCTTTCAGAAATTTAGTCAGTAGACATTGCCTTTGACAAAGGAACTCTCAGCTCTGCTTTTCTCCAGTCAAAATAAATATGGTACAAAAAGACATGCATTTGAATGGGGCACCTAGAGTACACAGAAAACTCGGATCTTTTTCTGATCAGAACTGACTCCACAAACATCTGGTCTGGCCTATAACTCGTGAAAAACTTTCCTGCAATACTGCCACCACCTGTCACCTAAACATCCCCATAATCTGCCTGGTTACACTCCTGTCCATAGTGCTCCTGTCCATACTTCTCTCCACCATCCCATCAAGCTCATGTCTGACCTCAAATTAAAAATCAGTCCCGAACTCAATCTGCAGATCACTGCAGAATCTGCCCAGGCTATTGTCCCCTAGTCTTTGATGCATCCTACTTTCAGGCTAAACCACACTGTCTTAGTTACTTTTCTCATTGCTGAGACATAATGCCCAACAGACAAAGTTAAAGGAGAAGAGGTTTATTTTATCTCATAGTTTGTAGAAGTTTCATTTCACAGTTGTCTGGCTCTGAGGATGGGTGACATGGCAGAAGGCCATTGCTGGGGAGAAAAAGTTCATGGCAGGCAGAAGGCAGCAAGCCACAATGATGATCCTCTTTCTGTCTATTATATCCTAGCCAGGCTATAGGGTAGCACTCACACCCAGGTGGGGCAGCCTTACTCCTAGCATGACACTATGAATCAATCCCAGTGTTATGTCCTTGATCCAAGCATCACAAACTCTAGATCCAGCCACCTCTGAAAAGCCCCACCTGTGACTGCATGAGGCTTTCATGGAGCATTTAGACACAAATAATAACCTATGACAAAGATTTTCTTTGCTGAGGACCTTCATTAGAGACTGCATTTGACATACCTCCACATATGTTATGGATTTCACATCCGAACTCTTTGAAAGTAAATCAATGTTTTAAAGCTCAGAAGTCAAAGCACTGACAGTTGTGGTGGGAAAAAAATTGGATTTAGGGAACTTTCTTACACTTATTTCCTGGTTTACTGTAGTTTTGTATATCTTATCAATGGTTATGTTTTCTGGAGAAAAAAAGGAGCAATAACCTTTGCAAAAATTGAGCTTGATTAGGTCTTAATTTAATGCTGTTTTTGCAATGTGAATGAAGGCTTTTCCTTTCTCTCTTAATTTTCTATTTACTGTTCCTACATCAAATAAAACTTAAAGAAGCCTCACCTTCCATTCCTACATTATAGAAAGACTTCCCACTAAATCCAAAATTTCTTCTTTATTTCTCAATCCCATTGTCCCCATCTAGACCACCATCCTTCTTAACCTGAATTTCTGCAGCAACTTTGCACAAACATAATCTCCCTATTTCCATTTATAATCCTCACAAACAATCTTTCACATACTGAAGACCACTTCTAAAATAGGTCATGCCATTATCTTAATAAAAATCTTTTGCTGAATTCCCATCTCTTTAGAATCAAATCTAACCTTCTTTGCCTGTCCTGTCTGGCCCTGTATGACCTGGGTCCTCCTCCACATGGCTCACAACCCACCCACTTGCCCTGGTCACTGTTTTTCAGTAAAGATTACTGCTCCATTATGCAGAGATCTTTCAATCCCTGGGGCTTTGTATTTATTCCTCAAGAATGTGTACTTCTTATTAAAATGATAATTTATTTCATCTTTAGGTCTCACCTTAAATATCAGATGATATTTAGGTCACAACTTAAATGTGTGTCTTCTCTTCAGTAGACAGCCTGTAGAGACAGCCCCATTTTACCTGTTTTTGGTTCATGTGTTTCATGCATAGAAATATATGTACTTATCACAAGTTTTAATGCTTATGAATATTTACTTTAATTAACTAACTAATTAGTCTTCTGATCTGTCTCTCATAAGTAGAAAAAAGAAAAGAATCTGATTCATTCACCTTAGCATTCCCAGGCTACCACATTAGCTAGCTCCTAATAAGCAACCCAGTACATGCTCACTGAGTGACTAATCTTTTATTGCACACTTTATGTTATAGTCATAGAAATTTTTATAATTTCAATTCTATTTTTATGTGGGCTCCTATTAACTTTTTACTTGCTTCTTTCCTAAAGTTTTGTGAGAGCAAGATCATGTCCACTTTGTTCGCTGCTATATTTTTGGAACATTGCAAGTCCTTTAACACACATTTATTAAAAAGAAAGTGGATTAAGTAATTATCAAGCAGAAGAAGACATCAAAGTCTCCAGAAGTCCCTTGTGTTGCAGTGAAGCAAGTGAACTCCGCTTTCAACAATCTGCCCTTGAGTAAGGCGGGTTTCATCAGTTAATGATTTACTATGAAGCCTTTAATTCTTTCCATTAAACTTAATATCTCATCAATACCTATCAGATAGAGATTTATCTTTCTTTTTAAATCAGCGATCTTGTCTTGTACACTAGCCCCTGCTTGAATCAGATTTATGAGGATATAATATACTTAAAATTATCTAGGATAGTCAAAACCTAGTCATGGTTAGTTGGACATTGATTTCCAAATAATTTTGACACAAACCTCCCTTTATGAGGGAGGTTTCCAGAACTGATAGTGGAACATGATCTGCTCCTATATCTGTGACAGAGTTCCAGTGCTATAATCTCAAGCATCCATCATGGTAGAGGGCAATAACCACAGAATCTGCAAATATCGTGTGAATGAGCATGGCCGGACTGCTGGAGAGGCAGAGACTATACGGAGAGAGACCCTGGATGTAGCCTCACAGTCACAGATACACAAGAGAGCCTAGCTGTACTCACATGGCAGGGCTGCCGGCACAAAGACTAACACCATCCACTGGAAGACTTAAAACATATTTTCTATGGCTTTATAATCAGAACTCTGAAACAAAGATGTGGGCAGTGTTGAATCATTTTGAGGGTGGCAAAGGAAGGATGGACACCAGCCCTCTCTCCTTGGCTTGTAGACATCTGACTCCAAGCTCCTGTGGTATCCTCCTCACCCATTTTCCTCTTTATCTTTCCTCTGTTAAAGTCTGTCCAATTTTTTCTTCTTGTAAGGATATCAGGGATTACAGGCGTGAGCCACCTATTGGATTAGGGGCCAACCTTGTTAAATCCTGTTGGATTAGGGGCCACCCTGAGCGCTTCATTTTAACCTTATTACTTTTCCAAGACTGACCATATATATGTGAGGTACTAAAAGTTAGAATTTTGTGTTACTCGGCTTTACATTGATGTGAAGAAATACTCAAGAAAATGAATTTAAAGAAGGAAAGATTTATTTTGGCTCAGAGTTTCAGAGGTTCCATGCATGGTCAGCTACCTTTGAGACAGAAACATCATGGTGGAAGGGTGTGGTGTAAAAGTGGCTCACTTCTTGGCACCAGGAGGGACAGAGAGTGAGAGTGAGTAAGGAAGAGGAGAAACAATCAGATATGCTCCCTGAGATCTTGCCCCTATTACCCACCTCCTTCAATTAAGCTTCACTTCTTAATTTTCCATTATCTTCCAACAGTGCCACCAAACTAAGATCTCATCAGTGCATTAATGCACTGATAAGGTTATAACCCTCATGACTGAATCACTTCACAAGCCAATCAGAAATAAGCCATCAAGGGCCAGGGATATAGCTCAGTGGTTCCAGTGCCTGTCTTGCAAGCGCAGGGGCCCGGGTTCAATCCCTGGTAACCACATAACAATACTGGACATGGAGACTCACCTCAGCAGCAATCAGTACCATATACCACATACCACAGTGCTGGGCATGGTGGCTCATCCCTGTAATCCCAGCACTCGGGAGGCAGAGGCAGGAGGATTGCTGTGATGTGAGTTGGAGGCTGAGCTCAGGGCCAGCCTGAACCACAAAGTGAGACCCTGTCTCAAAAAAACCTTTAAAAAAAAAGAAATAAGGCATCAACACAATGAACCTTTTGCGGGATATTTTCAATAACAACCATACAAGATTTCAGCATATAATTTTTGAGAGTTTCAGAATAGCACACACCTAAGCTGTAACATCAAATAAGACTAACAAAGACAAGAACTTCCCAGCTCCACCTACCCTACATCGAGCACCTACTTGAAAGTCAAATAAATAGCTATTGTTTTAAAATTGCTGAATCTAAAGTAGTTTGTTAGACTACTTCCCTAATCTTAGGGAAGATGAACAAAAATAGCCATGTTTAATTCAACACACTACTTGGTTTTAAGATTGTGCACTTCTTGTATATTACTAAGTTACTGGACTTGTGCTGATGGCATGGAAACCTTCTGAAATCAAACATCCTGGAATGCAGAGCCAGTACTCTGAGGATGAGCTGGTTGTTACTTATCATAGCTGTTGTATTTTTCTTTCAGGGAGTCTTTCACGAAGTGCAGTAGCGGTGATCACTCTATCACCTCAGGCAGACTTAACATCTTTCTGTCAGTAGCTCTTCCAAAAGTGTGTTCTTCAAAGTATGATCTTAAAATTTAACTTGACCCACTTTCTAAGAAACTCAAATCCAGCTCACCTTCTGGTCTCCTTACATAGATAGAAACCACGGCCTATTAATTTGTATGTGAATGTTCACTCTCTAAATATCAATATTTTCATCAGAATAAACCTTGTTAAATTTCATGCATGTTAGACCTGTTTCCTCAGCCGAATAAATATTGAGATGAGCAATCCTACTTTTTGACAGAAAGTGTTAAATGTGCTTGGTCAACAAATTTGACTTAGTATTCCAAAGGGTATCCAAATGTCTGGCAATTTCTCAAAGTTCTTATTAATCTCCCAACCAACTGTCAATTTAAGAGCAATTTCTTCACCTGGCAGGAAGCTTTTCTAGTTAATTCACCTTTATTTAGAATTCCATATTTTTCTTTCAAGATTTTGACCAAGAAATGCCTTATAAAATCCTTCTGAATTAAGTAGTTTGTTGCTTTAATGTTGGGAAATAAAAAACTCTTAATTCTAATTGTAACTGGATTGATTTTATCCAAAAACCTTTCATGTATATTGCATACCTAACAAGAAGGCCAACTTTATGAAAAATTTAACTAGTTGTATAAAGTATTGGGAGAATTAAGATTGCTTTGTAAAGAAATATTACTCATACAATAAAATACTATTTATACATAAGTCAGTGTTACAGATAGTTTTGCCCTTGAAAACATTTTAGCAACAATTAAATTTCTGTGAGATGCTTGAACAAAAATCAAGGGCAGGGCCAGGGGTTTAGTTCAATGGTTCTGGCTTTTGCCTGTCAAGGGCAAGGTTTTGAGGTCAAACTCCTGTACCACAATGGTGGGTATAGGGGCACATGCTTGTAATCCCAGCACTGGGAAGGCAGAGGCAGGAGGATTGCCATGAGTTTGAGGCCAGCCTGGGCTACACAGTGAGTTCAGGTCAGCCTGAACTACAAAATGAGACCGTATCTCAAAAAACTAAAAAAAAAAAAACTCATAAGCAATTCTACTGTAAAAGTCTCACTGTGAGTGGGAGTCCCAATTCGGCAGTAAAGCCCTTACCTAACATGCCAAAGGCCTGAGTTCAATTCCCAGCACAGGGAAGAGTGAGTGTGTCATTATTCCACACCAGCACCACAGTTTCTTATTATGTTGAGTTACTCTTTTCCCTGACATTGTCAGTGTTCTCCCTAAGTAGTCTTGGGACATGGATAGGTCTTGCCACTGCTTGGTCTTCATTTTTATTGCTTGCCTTTTACTGGATGTCACTGAGTTTCTACCATTTCCTATGGCCCAGAATACTCACAGCTTTTACGTAACTCTAAGGAAGCTCATTAATATACAAAGTTTGTCTGGTATATGGACATAGATCAAGTCCTAGATGATTCATCTCTTTTTTGCAAATTGGCCATATTTGATAAAAGCCTTAAGCACAGTATTTGGTTATCCAGAAAGCATTTTGTGCTTTAACCTTTTATCTGAATGTTGCACAGCTGGAAAATGTTGGATTGGCATATAGTCATCACTTCTCTGAGGCCTTTTTCTTTCTTCTTTAATAGTGGAATCATGTCTCTACTGGTTACTTTCCTTTTTTAATTATTCTTTCATCTCCACAATCTGAAAGCATGAGAACTCTCCGGTTTTGCTTTGCTTTTCTCCTGACTGTCTCTGGCAAAGAGCTACCTCCCTCAGGGTTTCTTTTATAATCAGATTTCTTTGATTTGGCCAGAATCAACAAGGGAGTGCTTCTCATTGTGGTCCTTCCTGAACAGACGTCTGTGTGCCAGACTGTAGTAGACAACTCTTCTCCAAACCTTTCAAAACTGAATAGATACTGATGTATACTCTTGAAAAAAAAATCACAATTAAAATCCTTTTCCTTGAGGCTTCCTCAGCTCTCTCTGTTCCTGACTCCAAAATTTTTTTATAATTTGATATTTCTTCCTGGAGATATCAGTTTATTTAAAAATAAATTTAAAAACAAAAATTTCTTCAGCTTCCTTATTTTGAGTTGTAATGATAATAGCTTAAGCCAGCTAAACTTGCTCAGTTGCTGAGGTAGTCCAAATAACCTTAATATAGGTTTTGTCAGGAGACTACTCCAGAGCACTGCATTCTGCCACGTTTCCTATTGGTAGATAGGTGAGGATCATTCATTGTTTGCATTATTTGTATGCCCTAAAAAACTTCTTTGGTTTCAGATATTCCGAGAAATTCAGATGAATTGGTGGTTTGGGGTTTTTAAAAACAGAACATTAATGTGCTTAGATGACTGGAATGCATTCCAATAGAAGCAAAAATAGAAGGAATCAATATTTGTTAGGCATTTACTTTATGGGAGATACTTTACATAATGATCTCTCTATCCTTCACAATAATTCTTTCACTATTGTATCTCTATTTTATAAATGAGAAAACTGAGTCTTAGAGACATCCACTAGCATGTTATAACAGAGCTGTAACAAGGTCCCCTTCCCAAGGCCATGCCTATTCCCCTTTACTCACAGGGCTTCGAAGCAGTAGAAATAAAGAGGAAAAGCAAAAATATAGGACTTGTCCATCTTAGTCACAGTTCCTATATGGCTTATTTTCCAAGTATACAAGGAGCTTGGCACAGTGATATCTACATTGTGTGAGACAGGATGCCTGATTATAAAGAATGGTATGAACGTAGAACTACATTAGTTAGGATCAAAAACACTGGGGACATATTTGCATATCCATAGACCATTGGTGACACAGTATAGTGGGACTCTGGTATCACACTAAACAGAGTAAATCTCTGTTATTTCTCTCACCAGGTATATAATTCTGGCAAGTTAGTCAGCCTCCTTGTATTACAATTTTTGTTTGAAAAATGAGGATAATTCCAAAATAAACCTTACTTCCTTGGATGACAAAGATTAAATGGGAAATATATAAATGTTATTACAAGCAAATCTTGCAGTAAGCACCTAAAAATTTGTGTCCTCATATCAGGCTCTGAATCAGAAAGATTCTATAATTCTCTGCCACAAACCTTAGCCCTCAGAATAAATAGTAGTATCACTAATGGCCTTAGACACCGATTCTACCACCAGGGCACTTGGCTAAGTATTTTTCTCTATCTATAAATTGAGAGAAGAGTAACTACATCAAGGCTCATGATGATGATTAATTAAATCATACCTTCAAGAGAGTCTGGAAGTTCTCAAAAAATTATTCAGAGATTTATCATTATATGACTTCAAAACTGAATCCTAGAACCAGAATTTATTTGCTTAACATCATTTGTGTTTACCTATTCAAGATTTTATATTGTTAATGTCTGAAATTTGTATGATATGTTGCAGCTTAATGAGTGTTTCACACTTGCCAACTCATTACTGGTTAAAATAACTTCATAAAACAGACATTGTTATCTCTAGCTTACAAAGAAAGACACAACGATTTTCCAAGATGACAAAGTTGGTAAGTAATAAAGCTAGAAATCGAATCCAGATCTGTTAGGTAAAAGTATCTGTAATAGTTTCTCATTGTGACCTAGTGTTTTCTAAATGTTGACAGGAGCATCACAAACAGAGACATGAGACATGAGAACATACAGGCTAGGAGGCATACGTGTCTCTACATGTAATAATGGATTCATCCCACTCAAGAAGATGGAGGGAGAGAGGGGAATGTAAAGGAGGGAAGGAAAGAAGAAGAGAGAAAGGGCCGGGCGTGGTGGCTCACGCCTGTAATCCCAGCACTCGGGAGGCAGAGGCAGGAGGATTGCTGTGATGTGAGTTTGAGGCTGAGCTCAGGGCCAGCCTGAACCACAAAGTGAGACCCTGTCTCAAAAAACCTTAAAAAAAAAGAAGAAGAAGAGAGAAAGGAAGAGAGAGGAAGAAAGGTCTTTATAAAGACAAAAATATTTCAAATGAGAGAAAAAGATTTTTGAAAAAGATATGCTTCATCCATTATAAATATCTTGCATTTGTAGTTCTTAAGTCAGTAAAAAATATGTGACAAAGTAGTTGACAGGGTTCTCATTGAGATTTGTGAACCCAAAAAAAGGTAGACAGAAAAATAAACTAGGCAGACACCAGAGCTTTTTATATTTTTATTTTTTAATATTCTGTTTTCATACACATAAATATGAGTATTGAAAACCATTTTAAATCCCTGTAGAAATATTATTAAATTACGAAGAAAACATAGTTGATAGGAATGTGTAGATAATTACTATGATTTTTTTCAGCTCTAATCCACTGTCAATACCTGATTCCCATGGCATAAACTGACATTTACTTTTGTGCCTTTTTTAAACTCCTGGGTTTCAGCTAAAGTTCAGTTTCCAGGAAATCTCTCCCCATTTGGGGTCACTGTGTACCACAGCCTCAAACTTCTCCCGCGTCACTTGCCCATGTACACAGTCACACAACTCAGTGTCTGTTTGGGCTGGTTAGTGGACAGCGCCCATGTGACAAAATTATATCCCTCTGGAAGGAACCGGAGCGAGTGAGAACAGATATTCCCCTCTCTCAGATGGGACTTCGTGAGGGAAGCCATGGTTCCCAGCTGCCACTGTCACAGCTTCGGCCTGCCGGCTCTGACTCTAGCATTTCCCTCCTGCGACACTGTCACACTCCATTTTGAAGAGTGCTGAGAAACAGAAAATATGCTTTTTACCCAGTGAGGCAGCTGTTTCTCACATTGAGAAGTTTAACCACAGAAGTATAAGATTGAGATATTGTAAAAATCATATTTTAGGGAGTAGGGAGGGAGTTACAGGTTTTATAAATACCCTGACATCTAAAAAGAATACAACAATGACTCAAACTACACAGCAGCTTTGGTTAATGAAACACAGAATGTATTTCAGCTCCCCAAGGGATTTATTTAAATGCCCGAACATTCACTCTTTCACCCACTGTCACACATTTCTTCTCCCACACCTAAGGCACCCCTGTAACTGAGAAAATCACAGCTTTCTCTGTTCACTGGCTCTGTTTTGTGACCTTGTTTATTGACTACAGAGACAGGCTGTAAGGCCGTCACCACTAATGAGCATATGAAACAAAAAAGGCTTCACTATGCAATTTAACAGATTCCACAAAAGAGACCGAAATCCTAACAGAAGGCATTGGGACAGTAAAAATTATAGTTGGTGAAACTTGGCTGACTTGGCTGAAGAATTCTTCTGCTAAAAAGATTTGCCAGTGTATTAGGGTGAAATTCAGCCGTGAAAAGACCTGTTTGAAATCATGTTGTTCTTGCATCTGACTGAGGACACTCTACCCCAAAATAGCCACACACAAATACCATTTTTAGTCCTTCAAGTTTGATTAACAGTTCACATCTTTTGGAGTGCAATTCTTTATAATTTCAATGTAGCTAGAAATCAATGGAATGTTTATTATGTTCAGATTAAGTAAATTATTTGGTTATATAAGATGTTATCCTTAATTGATTTTTATTTAAGTTTTATTTAGAATCATACTACTACATATTAGATTAGCTTTCTTTATAAATCATACTACACCAAATATAATGTAATTACTGCTAAAATAATGGTAACCTACAAAAGCAGTAAGATAGTAAATATTTTTTAAAGTAGTCTTCTGGACTATTATCATTATGAATCTACGGCCCAAGCTATAGGACATAAATAGTATACATAAAATATAGAAATATCTGAATAGGAAATCTTGCCATCAAATATCTGATAGTTTTAAATATCTTGATGTGCTTTCATATTATCATTAACTATTAAATCTAAGGACTTCTGGGAAGATGGAGGAGGGATACGACAGGGTTAAATCAGTATATATCATTTATAAACATTAGTATCAACGACCAATTAAAAGACACAGACTGGAAGAATGGATTAGGAGGCAAAATCCTACAATATGCTGTACACAAGAAATATACCTAATTAGAAAAAAATATCATAGACTGAAAGTAAAAGGATAGAAAGCAATTCTCCATGCAACAGAAAACTGAAAAAAAAGCAGAGGGGGCTATCTTATTTGCAGATAAAGTAAATTTCAACCCAAAGCTGATAGAGACAAAGAAGGACACTATATCCTCATACAGGGAACAATTCAAGAAGAAGAGTCGACATTCATAAATATTTATGCACCTAATTCTAGTGTTCTTGACTATATAAAACAAATATAATAGACACGAAAAGCCAGATAAGCATTAATACAATAATAGTGAGGGACCTCAGTACCCTACTATCACAAAGAGACAGATTGAGTGGATGAAAAGTCAGTAATGAAATACTTGAACTGATCCAAACTTCTGAACAAATGGATTTAATAGATGTATACAGAGTATTTCACCCTACAAAATCAGAATATACATTCTTCATAGCTGTGCATGGGTTTTTCTCCAAAATAGACCACATGCTACTTTGTAGAGCATGTTTAACTAAATGCATAGGAATTGAACTTATCCCTTGTATACTGTTAGACCACAGTGCCTTTAAATTGGAGCTCAATAGAAAAAGAAATCCCCAAATCCTCACAAATACATGGAAATTGAACAATACTCTGCTGAACAACCAATGTGTCACAGAAGAAACTAACTAAGAAATTAAACACTCTACAATGAAATGGCAATGCCAAAAATCCATGGAACACAATGAAAGCAGTTCTATGATGGAAATTCATAGTAGTGGACGCCCATACTAGGATAACAGAGGGAGTCCCAATAAACAGCCTAAGGTTGAATCTCAAGCTACTAAAAAAAGAGGAGCAAGACATATCCAAAGCTCGTACAAGATAAGAAATTATAAGGATTAGAACAGAAATTAATGTAATGGAAACTAAGAGAATGATACAAAAAATTCAGTGAAATGAAGAGTAGATTTTTTCCAAAGTATAAACAAAATTGACAAACCTTTAGCCAAACTTATAAAACAAAGAAAGGAAAGGCTCAAATCCACGCAATCAGGAATGAAAAGAGAAAAATCACCATAGATCCAGCAGACGTCCTGAAGATAATAAACACCTACTGTGAGAATCTGTACTCTAGTAAAATGGAAAGTACAGGAGAAGTGGACAGATTCCTAGACAAGTACGAACTTCCAAAGTTGAACGATGAAAATATAAAAAATGCTAAATATCCAATATCAATCTGTGAAATTGAAAATTTAATTAAAAACCTACCAATGAAAAAGTTCTGGTCCTGATGCTTCTACTGCTGATTCCTACAAAACTTTTAGAGAAGAGTTAATGCTACTACTTCTCAAACTCTTTAATGAAACTGAAAAGGAAGCAATACTCCAAATGCATTTCTAGAAGCAGCCATTTACATTAATTCCCAAAGGAGAGAAAGACCCAACCAAAAAAAGAGAATTACAGGCCAATCTCCCTAGTGAACATAGATGCAAAAATCCTCAGTAAGATACTGGCAAAGAGAATGCCATGGATCATCAAGAAGATCATACAATGTGACCAAGTTGGATTCATCCCAGGGATGCAAGGATGGTTCGACACATGTAAATCAATATATGTAGTACATGAATAGACTCAAGAATAAAAACCATACTGGTAGTTTTATTACCATCACAATCTCCTCCTCTATTTTGTTCTTTCAGTTCTTCAGCTCCACAAACTCTGTTCCAAGTTCACACAATCTGCTTGGGACTCCTGAAGCCAGCCCACCTCTTATCATTTTCTTGTTCATTATACATACACTTAGGACTTTATATACAACTGAGACTAACAGGAGGAAGATGGTAAAAAAGGGCGGATTTGTCAGTGAGGAAGTGGAGCAAGAGACAGATAAATGTTTAAAGAAATAACCAAAGAGAAAAGATTCCAGAAAATCAGGAAGAGATAAGATCTGTAGTTAAAGATACAAGAAGACCTAGACTTGGGCCAGTAATGGAGGCCACATAGGACTGCAAATATGTATACTATGTAACTCTATACCTGTTTTCAGAGTATGTCCTTAAAATAGTAAGATCTTACTGACCAACAGCTGTTTTTAGATGCTACACTCAATGGACCAGTGCTTTACAGTTTGATAACAGTCTGTTTTCCTACCATCTTTGTTACATGCCTATTACTCTTTCCTCCACGTTTTCAAGAAGTTTCTTCATACTACTCTCATTTTAGGTATAGTGCTGTCCAGTGTCCTTTGCTTCCAATTGCTCATACCTCTGACTCTCTTTAGGGAACTGTCCTGCAACTCCTGGAGACATTGTCTTTTCCAGGGCAGATCCCAGGAGTTCTGAGAATTCCAGGCCTCACCTGACTCCAGACCACCCTTTTCCCCTGGCTCACCTCTACAAACCTCTGTGACCCGGAACCACTAGATAGAACTCAAACCCCATCTTGTGCAGTGTCAGACGTAAGCCACCCTCTGTGGGGCTGTGCCTGAAACCTCACCTGTACTTGGCTTTCTGCCTTTCCTGGCCCTGCATCACCTATTTCCTTATTAGTTTCTCCTGGATGCACTTCCTCAATAATTCACTTGCACGTCTGTTTCTGGGAAATTGTAAGACAAACTAAATTGCTTATTCCTCAGTGAGGCTTCCTCCCCCTAACTCCAGATAGAATCAGTCTCTTAATTTCTCTAAGTGACTATCACACTTTATTCATCTTTATTTCTAGAACTAATTAAATATTAGTAGAGTATATTCATGACTGGATGATCCCTGCCATGAATTGGAGTGTGTCCTCTCATAATTTGTATGCTGAGTTCTGACCTCCAGTGTATTTGGAGATAGTGCATAAGAAGATAAATTTGATTTAATGAAGTTATAAAGGCAGGGTCCTGATATGATAAGACTTGTGTCTATATATATATTTCAGAGCTCTCTCTCCTGGAACATATGCAGAGGAAAAGGCACATAGGGACATAGAGAAAAAGAAGCTATCTGCAAGCTAGAAAGGCAGGCTTCTCCACAAACTGAGTCCACTGAAACCTTTGTCTGGGAATTTCTATCTCCATAATTGTAAGAAAACAAATTCTTGTTGTTTAAATCACCCAGACTATTTTGCTCTGACTGGCATTGCAGATTCCCAAGAAGAGTCTTCAACTAGGATATGAGCACTTCAGAGTAGAAATCACTTCAGAGTCAGCCCTGGATCCTCTTGCACAATGTCTTATATGTTGTGGGTTCTACAAAATATTTGTTGAATTTATTTGAATGTAAAAGGAAAGGTAGACATACTTATTTTTCTTTACTTCTAATAAAAATAGTTTGTTATTTAAACCTACTAAAACTACACAGAGAGATTATTGCCATAAGAAGTTTTTAAAAAGATTTGTACAAAAAATGGCTCATATACTTATTGACAATGACAACATGTTCTTTTATGAATTCTTTGCAGACACTACCAGCAGTAATTCTAACAAATCCCTGAGCTAACCGAAAGAGAAAAATGCTTCACCCTTCCCACCCTTTGTTGATTGTAGACCATGTTGAGTATCTTGTAAGAATGAAAACACTGAGCATGTTGTACATATTTTTTAAAAATAAAATGTGTGCATAGCAAATTTAAATCAGAAAATATTATAACTATAATGTTCTGATTTGGGATTTTGTGCAGTTTCTATTTCCTTTTTCATATTCTGTTGAATTTTGCATGCTTTCCACAGTGAACATATACAGTTTTATAAGTCAAGATAAAAAGTTCTTTCTAAGTATTCTAGTCATAGCCATATCTTTTTACTAGCTCTACCTGCACTAAAAATCATCAATGACAATTAAGTGGGTTTTTGGACAGGAGACTAACAATGAAAATAGCTATTTTGCTCATTGAGAAATTGTTCGCAATTCAATCAATTGCAGAAAAATTGACCTTTGAAAACTTGATCTTATTAGTTAGGCAAATATAAATGATGAGTGATGATAAATTGTAACCATGTGGAGCCAATTCAGTTATATGATTTGATTCTTTTCTTCCATGCCCTTGCAAAACCCATGACCCTAAAACAAAATACAACAATCTCAACACTTAATTTGCAGTCTAAGTGCATCTTTGTTAGATTTCTTGATTATGTGAGAAACTTACACATTCATTTGTCCAAAAGAACTAACCACATCCTGTTTGTAAATAATTTTAAAATATTTACAATTTTAAAATATTATTATCTCAGAAATACAGCATTCACAATCCCTTCCTTCCAAACCGTTCAGATAATTCAAGGAGATAGCCTCACTTCTTCCCTTTGAAATTTGCCTTTGGCAATATAATTATTTTTTAAGACACTTAACTTCACTCTGTGGAGAGAGAGATGACCCATAAAAACACATTTTTTGTGGGTAATCCTCTTACTGGACTTTTGCATAAAAAGACACCTGGTAAGTACACCACAGTATTTCATTACACAATGTGCTCATCTTACTTCCACATGTTATCCACACACTAGCACTGAGAAATCAATAGGGAAGATATTATCCTACACTTACTAATAGAAATCTGAAGCCACAACTAAGCCCTCTTAAAGCCAAACTGTCAATGCAGGAGAGCCCTGACCTGGTGCATTCCAGCAGATGTGGGCCTAGATGCCTAAGGAAGGTTCTGCACCTTCACTCCGAGCTAAGAGATAACAATATTCCTTTTCCACCTCAGGAAGTTGCAGAGCACTCTGGTCTCCTGAGACAATGTCCATTGCTTGGCAGAAATGCTCTAACCTGGGTGCAGCATGGGAAGAATGTGGTACCACTCACCCCTGACCTCATAGCACTGTCTGTTCTCACATCATACATCCATTAGGGTGGTCTTCTGAGGAGGCCCTCAAGGAAATGCAGATTTGAACCAGGATTTCTATGCCACCCACATCATCTGAATGTCTGAACCTAGCAAGTTAAATTATATTGGCTATCCTAAAATAATAAAAATAAATTAATAGAATTGCCTCAAGGGAAATCAAGTTCTACTTACAGGTCTAGTGGTAGAAACAGCTGTTAAAATTCACTAACTTGGAAGTTCCACAGTAGCTTTTTAAGGATGTTTTTCAAACTCTTTGGATCACCACCATAAAAACCCTTGTTAAATATTATTTATCAGAAGACATTTTTGTGGAGGACATATGCGTTTTGAAATCTGCATAGGATATAAGATTATGGCTGACCATCTGAAAAGTTTATATTTCAGTACCCTTTGACTGGCAGGCTCATTGTAGTTTTAAAATTTAAGAAGGAAAAACAACTGCTACAATAAAAGCTTCAAAAACTTTTTCACTGAGAACTCAAACCCTTTTCCACAAGTAAGAATTTCCTTATCAAAGAAATGTCTATGTGATTAAAACAAAAAAAAAGGAAACAAATTTTATGTATATAGGGGGTGGGGTGGTAGGGTGGGTAGGGGTACAGGAAAAAATGAGAATTGAGTTGTGTCATATACTGGTACAAATTCTCATTGTTGAGTACAATCATGGCATGTATATGTCATATACCAATAAAGATTTCAATTTAAAAAAAAAACTGTGGATTCTATAAGTCTGGTTACAATTCCTATAATAAAACTCTTATTGGCAGGAGCACTTTAAAATTTGTTATTTTAAATTTTTTGAAGAAAGAGTTTTAAAAATAGTTTCTCTGTAAGTATATTACTATGTTGTTCAAAGGATTTCACTTGTTATATAAATGTATTATTTGGGGAAGAATTTCTGTCTAGTTAGTAATAAAGGAATATGTCTGACAAGAAAAAAAAAATGAGCTTATTGACTATACTTTACATTCCTGATCTGAAATGGAAAAAAAAGAAGGTTGTTTAAATGATGTCTAGCTCTTGAGTTCTAGAAACTAGAATTCCAAGAATGCTACTTACACCAGTCAGAAGCAGCCGGCCGGCTCTACACACAGAGAAAATGCGTTCATTTGGCAAAAATTTGAGGATATTGACACAGCAGAATTATATTCCTAAGAGATTCAGTTGAAGTGGTTTGATTATAAACACAGAAACTAGCTCTGGGTAACTACAAGGAAAAGGGAAGTCACTGAGAAGTCATGGTGGGCTCACAAAGCCAAAAGGAAACATAGCAGCTGAAGCTGGAAAGATAAGAAGCAGAGCCCTCTTGATAAGAGGCGTGAGAACATTATTCTGAGATCAACCGTTTTACTTCTGTCCTTTCCCCACTAGCCTCAAGATCCAAAGCCTGTGGGAGAACAGATTGCTCATATGATGGGTTGGTGTTCAGTATCCGCTCTTCCCCCAGTCCTTCCTTCACTCATTGGAAAGGTTAAAATGAAATGCTATACCTCTAGCTTCTTTTGCAGCCAGCATTTCAGAAAGCACTTAAGGTTTAGCTAATCACATGCCTTCGTGTGTCATCTGAAGGGTAGAGGTGAAGCAGAGGCCGTACTTGTGCTGCTCCTGCAATTTCTAACACAACGCAGAGCATGGATGGCCAGATGTTTGATTTTTCTGCAATACTCTTAGCTGAGGCCCCCCAATCCAGCCATTAGCTTAATAAGTGATCCAATAATTAGCTTAATAAAGAAGGATAGCACAGATCACCCATGTCGTATATGCACATTATGGCTCTGGTTTAAAATCCCTCAGTCACTGTGAAAGTGACATTTTTGGAGCCAATGGTTTCAATGGTAACCAGAATTGGGCACAACAGTTTCTGATTCCTCAGGTTCCTGGTGATAATTGTTCTCTTTGCAGACCAATCTTGCACTACAAATAATTCCTGGATTGCTAATTCTCTATTAATTAGGGCAGGTGATTTAGCACTTGTCTACCTTGCAAGCACAAAGGCCAGAGTTCTAGCCCCAGAATAGCAATCAATCAAATTCTCTATTAATTAATCTTAAATACAAAAGGAGAGTTTCACCTGAATCCAATTGACCATCAAGCCTTACACATCCAATGCCCAACTAGTGGAAGGTTTAATATATTGATTGGCAGTCCCACCCTAATTGCACAATTAAACACAGATATTTCTCTAAAAGAAAAGAAAGTGGCTTTATGACAAAGAATGGTTGGGAGGAAAATGACAAATAATCATCCCATAAAAGTATACAAAGATAATCAATTAATATCATTTCCACAGTGTCTTATAGGTCCTTCACACAATTTAAAGTTTTCTGAATCCTTGAAATGTTATGATGCATTGTTAAAGTCTTGTCACCCCAGGGGAGTAATCAGCGACGCCTCCACAAGGAGACACCTGTTCTAGGTCTTAAGGCTGAAGTAACTTTGAAGAGCTTTGAGAAATTAATCATTTACTTTGTATTTTGTGTGTGCATACTTGCATGGATGAGTTAAGTAGCTAAATAAATATTGAGAAGTCAAATAGTGAAAAGGAATGATTTATGTTGAATGTTCCTCTTACTAGTAGTTATGAATTTCACCATTGGAAGGAAGTGCTATGAAGGCAAAACAAACAAATGAAACATAAACACTTCATACAGTTAGAAGATCCATGAATCCAGCCTCTGTTCTTCCGCACCAGAACCTGAGAGACACATGAGCGAGCACCTTCCTGTCTCTGCCTCATGTCACCCTATCCATCCTGACTGCCTTAGGTACAAATTGCATTTTATTCTTGAGCATGTTTCAAGTGCTAAAGGTTCATGCTCTCGGATTCCCACATCACCTGGTTGTTTTCCTGATTTCCAAACGTGTGTCCAGGGTTTGTTTGCCTCAAATAGTGATGGTCACTGGCTCATGGGGTGGTATATAAGGGTACTACTTTGGGGCTTAGTTATTCTTGATTCCCCAAGAAATCCTAGGCCACGTTTGTCCCTCTGAACTCCAGCTACTGCTGTAGTTCATTTCTATCCTTATCTATGTCTCTGCCGCTTTTCTCGCTCCATCATTTTGCCCACTGATTTTAGCTTCTGCCTCTACTGGAAATGCTGCTGAGACATTCTTCTCCCAGTGATGCTTTGATGCAAATGCACACAATGTGTTTTATGTGTCATTTCCTTGCACCATCAAGAGCATGAAGGGTAGAAAGCCAACACAAATTGAATTTCCATCATGTGTCAGGTACGCGTCTAGCACCTATCCCCGGTGTTCTTCATTCCACATGATTTATACAATGGATTGCATTCTGGATCCAATCATCTTCCAGGCTGGATCAGCACTTCTCGGCACTGACTACACTAGAGTTCAGTTATATCAGGTACCTCACACCCAGCAGTGCCTTTGGTCCCATTCTTCCTGCTTTTTAATCCAAGTGAGCCTCAAATCTACCTCCTTGGCCCTTGCTTTCACTACCATCATCCCAGATTCCATTCTGTGCTTTCCAAGTCTTTCCTGTTTCCAGCCTTTCTACGGGGAAGCCCTGACACAGGCCCCAAATTCCATCCAGTTTTAAGTGAAATGTATGGTCTTTCAGATGCTGAGACTGTCCTCCCAGAGAGGGAGAAAATAATATGGAAACCAAATATCTAAAGTTCCTGCCATTTTTCTGAAATGAGGTCCACCTGTTTTGAATCATTGGCACATGGTAACTGAAAGCTCTTCTTCTCGACAGGATAAAATGAGTCGATGTTACTTATCACACAATGTATCACAGCTTTCCTTTCTTTCTGGACCTTCTACATTTTCTTTCCAAGTGGCAAGATGAATACTAAGGGATAATGCTTAAAAGATGATAAAGTGTTCATTAGAAGATCAGAGAGCAATGGTAAGATGAATGCCGAGTAGCCCAGGCAGCCGGAGGGACCTCAGAGAGCCCAGATTTCCTCAGACACCAGCACTTCCATGCACACGCCCACATACAAACTCACTCACCTCCCTATTGTACCATTTAAGTCTAATGTGCTGCTTTCCTCCATTTTTTCATGCTCTGAATTTCCAAGCATAAAAGTTATTAAAGAAAAGATCTATTTTTGCAACAAGATTTCTGGTATTAGGTGTTGGGTAAGACTGTCTTTTTAGATAAGTATGGCCTTGGCTGAGAAACAAAGGTGCTAAGTTCTTAAAAGAACTGTGAGAAACTGCACCCAGCCACCTCTCTAGGGTGTAAGGTGTTAAGGTTCCTAGTCCCCTTCTCCCGCCTCACAACACTTTTAAATGGGAAATGAGAGCCAGACCCCAGGTTCATCCTTTAGGGCATTACAATACTCTGGTCTTTAACTAAAAAGAAAGTACTTCCTCCCTGCGGCTCTCCCTACTGGAGAGAAAAGGTTCTTCCTCCCATAATCCAAGGAAGGAGAGCCCCACAAGAATTCTGCTGAAGCTACAGGAAGTGGGGCTTGATGTTTCTTTCCGTGTTTATGTACCTACTTAGGAACTTGGCTAGATCATCTTCCCTTCACTCAGGAAAAGAATATGGGACACTGGGAAAGGTAGAATAGTGGGGAGATCGTAAGGAGGAACCCAAGACCAAAACTGTTCCCATCACCAGGGCCCATCTGCTGAAACATTACTGATGATGGATCCCAGAGGTGCAGGCTGCGGTAGGTACACAGGGCCTTTGTCCTGCAGAAACCACACCAGCTAGGCACAGAGAGAACTTAGTACTAACATGTAGTAATGCCACCAGCTCCTATGTATCAGGATGGAATGAGCACAGGTATTTTGCCTCGTGTGTCTTAAAACACATTAAACTATAAACATTTGATAAACATTTTCCTGAAAATGGCACCATCAAAATTAATTTGAACAATGATTGCTAATGGTGGTTATTGTAAAACAAAATATATTTAGATATACCTGACCTGTCCACCTGTTAAGAAACATTTCCCTCAGTACTTGATAGTCCCAGCTTACATGGATGGCTTATAACTAAAGTTAAAAAGCTGTGAGAAGGGCCAGGGATTTGGCTCAGTGGTTCCAGCGCCTGTCTCACAAGCGCAAGGACCCGGGTCCGATCCTCGGTAACCACATACTATACTGGGCGTGGAGACTTACGCCCAGCAGCAACCAGTACCATATGCCACAGTGCCAGGCGTGGTGGCTCATGCCTGTAATCCCAGCACTCGGGAGGCAGAGGCAGGAGGATTGCTGTGATGTGAGTTGGAGGTTGAGCTCAGGGCCAGCCTGAACTACAAAGCGAGACCCTGTCTTAAAAAAAAAAAAAACCTAAAAAAAAAAAGGGGTGTGAGAAGCTGAGTCCCCATGTAACATTCCCACCAAGCATGGAGACTTTCAATGGCACACTTATATGGTTAATATTTGAGCTACTTCTCACTTTTTGCCTATAGAAATGGGTTAAGAAATCATCTCAGAGGGGAAAAATATACCTGATATATATAGTTCTCCAGTTTCAATGGTGCAAATACAACCACCACAGCTTAAACAGCTGATGTGACAGGACTAAGTGTAGATTTAGAAAGAGCTTGGCGGAGTCACTGCTTAGCAGCCTTCTGCAACCATACCACTGAAATGAGATGGGTGATTAAGACCCTCTTGCTCATTACCATCAACTCACTGTAAACATGTTGGACTATTTTTATTTTACTTTCAATATCCTCCCTCACACAATTCCAACTAGCATGAAAAGAACAAATATAATACCTAAGTACAAGTAAGAATAGCAATGAAATATAAAAAATGAAAAATATCAGTTTCTTTTACAGAAGTCTTAAGAGGGTAAAGCCAGCCATGCAAATCATAAAGACAAAACACTAGCCCCTTCAGTTTTAGAACCTTGCCATATGCCTCATACTGTAGCATCTATTAAAGCATAAACTTTGTGGATGGATTTGTGACAGTGGTTTACAAAATCCTAGGGTACTCACAGGACTGTCTCTCCCTCTGTAGTAGGAGTTCGCCTGTCAGCCACACAAGGAAGAACAGTTGTTTACTCCTCTGCAAAGAGAGAAAATAAGAACAAAAAAAGTTGATAGTTCTTTTACTGAAGAAAAAGGTGTTGGGTCCCCAAGCTGATGAATAGTAAACTAGTGGCAAGCCACAGAGATCCTTTACAGCTAATAGTTTCTGAAATCAGATTTTTACTGGGGACTTTGAAGTTATATTGTGCACACGTTCAAATCCTCTGCTGTACCTCAAGTACAGATGAAAATGACCATGGTCCAGTTAAGGTGATCTTCAGAGGATAAAATAAGATGACAACCAGCATGGTTCTCTCTTAGAGGAAAATACCAGATAGTCATACTGTTTTCAATCAACAACAACAAGAAGAACTAACAGATTGACCTCAGTTTCACACATACATTAATGATTCAAGAATAATTTTTACAATCAACTTTAGGTAGAAGATGCTATCACGACCTCAATTCAAGAGTTGAACTAAGGTGAAGTGAATTTTTTAAAAGTACAGCAAGACTCCCTACACAAAAATTTATACTGAAGTTTGTGTTAATTTTGATGTTCAACATTTACATACTGCAATTATGCCCTTGTGAACTTCCATGAGCAGTATGAGGTCAGCCTGATGAGAAGGCAGTCTGAAGCCCTTCTTCCTTCCCTTAGTCCCTCTTTGCCTGACTTTAACTGTCCAATTTAACAGCAGCTGGAAACGATCTTCCTCTTTCCTTGCTGTATTAAAAAAGAGGCTGCTATAATGGTTTCATTTAAAGTCCATTGTAGGTATATTTAATAAACCTAAACTCCCATAAACAAAAAGATAAATCAGAGTAATAGTGTCATATTTACTCACATTTTTCTCTTGCTATAATCCATTCTCTTCTCTTAGATGGATGTGTGGATATATATATATATATAGGTGGATTTAGGACTGACTGTTTAAATTTCTCCAGGAGCCACACTTATTTTTACAGAGTTTATTTAGTCATGGTGTGACTTACAACCTTGCCATTCCAATATTACACAGACAGACTTGATGAAGGTGAAAGACTAACCAAGCAGGCAATACCTTTGAGATGTAGGTAGGCAGACCAAGACATCAAAGCTCAAAGCCCAACTCTGAGCATGTTGAGAGTTGTACTTACCTCAGAAATCACCTCTCGCTTCAGCATTTCCAGCAGCATTCCCTATGAACCTATTAAAGAGGAAATGGCCAGCCAGGGACTCCAACAGGAAAGTGACATTCATCTTGGCATGGCTTTATGGAACTGGCCCCATTTGGAAAACAGATGACCACCACACACTCAAGGAACTTTCATAATTGTGAGCAAAACTAGGGCAGCTGCAAACAGGATGGGGCAGGAGAACTATTTTAAGGATTCCCTGAAGCTCGGCTGCAAATGATGAGGCCCTGCTTTGTCATACTGGCCTGATGGGGATGTACTCTTAATGACCTGAGGCTAACTCAGAAAACTCAGACAGAGCAAGCAAAAGGCTCCAATTCTGCAAATAGCAGTTGCAACCACACTCCCAAGAACAGAATGTGTCCTTTCAGCCATACTCATTCAAACTATGAGGCTCTGTCACCATCTTCTTGGAACCGGAAGCCTAGATTGGAAATGAGCGGACCTGGATAAGAAATTCATTTGGAATAATTTGCTTCAATAACATGAAACAGGTGACAAGTCAGTACAGAAAGAACCATTACATATTTTAAAGAACTACAAGTCAGTAAACACATGAAAAAGCTTAATCTAAATAATATTGAAAGATATAAATTATTCAATTAACAAGACATCAATTTTTACTGATTTAAAGACTTTTTAAATGATAATATCCAGTGTTAGGGAGATGGCAGGAAAGTAGAAATTCATATACATTTACTTATTTGTTAAATGTTTATCAAGCACACTCCACATGCCAGACATTATTCCAGATGCCAGCAATGTGATATTACCAGATCAATCAAACTCTGTCTCCATGGAGCTTACATTCAGTAACAGAAATTGTCGTAGTTATTTTTCATGACTGAGACATAATACCAACACGTGAAAGTTAAAGGAAGAGAGAGATATTCGGCCTCGCAGTTACAGTCTGTGGTTGGCTGACTTCAAGGCAGAAAAATGGCATGCTAAAGGACATGGTGGAGAAGAGCTATTCACATAATGGTGTTTGGGGAGCAGAGTCAGCAAGGAGGGGGTGACCAGGAGGGTGATGCACCCTTTTAGGTCATGCCTCCAGGGACCAACATCCTCCAATCAGGCTGCACCTCCTAACAGCATGTCAGCTGTCCGTCCGTAAGCGTATCACTCCCATGATCCAATAACCTTCCAAACACATTAGACTCTCAGAGAACAATCCAGATCTAAACAGTAACAGGAGTTAATACATTATTAAAATAATCTGTGTCAATAGCAATGCAACAGAAAGCAAAATAGAGTAGCTGGGTCAATATGAGGGGAGGTGGGTCTATTTTAGACACGTGGAAAAGACCTCTGGGCAGACGTGAACTGAGTCATAACGACTGTGGAAAAGGGACTCTGACTTTAAAAACGTATGTTAAGGAAACAATGTGTCTAAATTTTTTTCGATTGGAAAGTTAATTGCACTCTGTTTTTTAATCACAGAAATTGAGAAACATAAAACCGTTGTTTTCTGTTTGTTCTGTGTCTCCTTCGGGTCTGTTGCTTCGGAGGAAGCCGTCCAGGCAGCATTCTGTGAGCAGCCCTGTGGGGAGGCCAGTGTGGCAAAGGACTGAGACACATGAGGAAGGAATCCTCCGCAGACAAGCCTTGAGGTGACCGCAGCACTGCACAAATGTACCTGTAACTCAGGACAGACCACGACGTAAAACATCTAGTCACATCTCCCCAAAGTCCCTGAACTACAAGAACTGCGCTCGCTCATAAACACTGTTTATGGATTGTGATGGCTAATCTTGATTGCCAGTGTGACTGGCTTGAGAGATACTTGAGAGAGACTAGGAGGGCACAGTCTGGGGTGTGTTTGGGTGGGTCCTGGGGGTGAGATCTTAGGGATCCCATGTGCTCTCTGGCCTGGACTTCTCTGGCTGTTCCCATAGGTGTTTCCTGGATGGAATCTACTGAGTGGCTTTCTTCCATGTGGCTCTTCAGCCGTGGTCTTAGATTCAAATAGCATGGATTGAAACATCCAAACCACGACTCACAGTAAACCTTTTCTCCTTTAAGTTACTTATATCAGCTATTTTGTTCCAGCAACAAAAAGCTGACTGATACAGTCATGCTAAATACTAAATGTGTGATTTGTGATGCAAAGGTGGACAGCTAATATACTTGATCAGAAGAATGCTTTCAGAAATTTGGACTAAAATATTTCAGTTTTGGAAAATGAGCCCCAACTCTGATTTGCCACTGAAATCTCCTGTTCCCTTCATATCCATCACAGACTCTCACACAGTCATGGACACATGTAAACTGGCAACACATGCAACAGTTGTCAGGAGATGTGAAACGCAAGCTCTCCGTTTTAAAGAATTGGTCCAAGCCAAATGTTTTCATAACTCAATCCAGAAAAAGAGATACTGAAATTAAAAAATAAAATGTTTGGGGAAATCCAGGAGAAGCTAACCTTCCCTTAAAGACTCATAGCCCACATTAACTTCATAAAGACTGTAGGATATTCTTTGGGAAAAAGGAAATTCTGTTTAACTTTCTTTAGCAAATCCCCAAATTTCAGCAATTATTTTTTCTTCCATCTTTCCTTCTATCTTTGATTGCATAAGAACTAGTAAAATGAGGTAGAATATGTCAAGAAATAATCCACTTGATAAAGCTGCTACAGTTGTGACATGTGCAATATTATCTGTGTTGAACTAACACAGAGAGGACTGGGAATCTAAGTTCTTGAGTGTATTGAGGTGATGAGCTATGTTTCTGCCTGGCTTGTGTCTTAGATATTTAACTTCATTACTATTTTATAGGTATATATGGGAGTAATTCCTTTAGTATTAAATTTCCACCATGGTTTTAAGTCCTTACCTAGTTTCCTTCCATTGACAGCTGACAACTGAATCAAGAATTTGTGATGATTTAGGTGTTTGCTCTAAGAAAAGAAACCAAAGAATCAAAATCACACCATGAAAAAAAAAATCAATAATCGCTTACTGTGATGATTGGCAACTGGAATACTGACAATATAGTTCTTCCACCCAGTAATGAAGATTACTCCAAACTTAATTACGGTATTCAAAAGGCTTTATCCAGTGTAGATTACTAAGAATTACAAAGGGCCTAAAATTCTGATAAACATAAATTTTTCTTTCTATTTTAAACATGTCCATGTATGAGTCTAAGAGAACACACTGGCCTGCCCAATTCAGAGCCCATCACATTCAGAATCCTTCTCTCATAGCTTGGCCAGGTATGGAAGTTGAAAGCAATAGAGCAGGTATGCCAGGAAGAAGCAAGGCTGAAAAGCTCACAGGTGCAGGGCTGGCTCTTGGTCACAGAGAGTTCTCATCCAATCATAAACCCTGCATCACGGTCCTACAAGGTGGCAAGAACTCACCAAAGAGAACCATGACCTACGATTTACTCATGAAATCCAGCCCAGAAGCTGGAATCTAAAGCAAGAATCTTTAGGGCTTCACTGCTCAGATCTCGCCTCCTGTGAACTTAGAAATGAAGATTTTTAGCCCATTTATAAATGCTATTTATTAGTTGGTCTACAAAACTGAAAACTGAATTTATAAAGAGGTAGTTAAGCATAAAATGTCTAAACATATGTACACAAACAAAGCTTGCTAGTGGTGACTGCAGAAGGCAAGAGAGAGGGAAAGTGAAAGGGAGAGAAAGAAAGAAAGAAAGATGGAATGCTTATACTGTACACAAAAAAATCAATTCAAATGGATTAAAGATAAGCAGAAACCATAAAAACAGCATGTAAAAAGTTCATGACGTAGACTTTGGCAATGATTTTTATTAGGTATGACACCAGAATCACAGGCTAGGAAAGTAAAGTACACAATTGAGATGGCATAAACCTAAAAGCTCTGTGTAACAAAGGAAATAACCAAAGGGCAGTGTGTTAATCCAATTTCCATTGCTGTGGAAAATACCCAGGTATGGTTAGGGAAGAGAGGCAAGTGAGGGTATCATCACGTGTCATGCCAGATACCATAGAGCTTGGCCTTTCAGAGATCTAGGAATTGGAGCAGGACCCTCACACAGGTGGGTACTTTCACCTACCCTTTCTTATGCCTGAACAGTCAGGGAAAGACTTCCTTTTCCAGGGAGCAAATGCCCTTTACTTTTAGACTCTCTGGGAAGTCAGAGACTTCAAGCAAAGCATCAAAGGTGCTAGCAGTTTGAAGTCAAGTCAGGCTACACAGAAAGGGTCATTTGTTTACTATAAAGTCCCTTTCTGCCTCCCAAGTGGCTTACTCTTTCAGTACCCTCAGGACAAAGCCCCTTCCTACATTCCTACAGTACTTTTTTGCACCAGGGATTGAACTTGGGATCTTGTGCTCTCGAGGCAGGCACCAAAACCATTGAGCTAAATCTCTGCAGCCCATCCCTATAGTTTTAAATATCTGAGTATCCTTTCTGTCCCAAGAGAGTATGAAGCTGGCCTGTCATCTTGGTCCTTCAGACTGTGGATGCCTGGCCAACCCTTTTCTGGCCCTGTTGGACTTCAAGGGAAACATGAATCAGAAAAAAAAACATGTCCACCTAGACAGAGAGACAATTTATGCTTAACTCCGTATCTTAAACACTTAAAACTATCCATTGTTTCACTCTAACCATTCAAAGAGAGACACAGGGAAAAAATAAGCAAGCAGCTCCAGCATTATTAAAGAAGAAAAGAGTTCCCACTTTAGTGACACAAAAACTTAAACATAAATCTTATTGCAACTATTTACCTGGAATTCCTTGAGAATTGTGGGGGTTACATTTCTTTAGCATAATCAAGAAATAGCTTGAAAGGAAAGCATTCCCAAGGTGATATCGTATTTCCATTTTAAAAAGGTATATGTGCGTGTGTGTGTGTGTGTGTGTGTGTGTGAGTGTGTGTGTGTGTGTGTATGTTACTGAAAACTGAATTAAGTCCAGGGTCTTGCATGTGCTAAGCAAGCACTTCAGCACTGAGTTACATCCCTATCCCATTTAAAATTTTTATTTTTAAATAAGGTCATGCTGTTACCCAGGCTGGGCTTGAACTTAGCAACTCTCCTGCATCTGTCCACAGAGTAGCTGGGGTTATAGGCATGTGCCACCATGCTTAGAGAAAAGTAAAAAAATTTTTAACAAGCTGTATGACATTTACTTACAAAGTACGTCAGTCTTCTAAAAATCTCATTGCATTTGCCATAATAACCTAAATGCTGCTTCTAAAAGTCTCTACCAGCCCAGAGAGCAGTTTGCTCAGGGAGCGAAACTTGCTGACTTGAGAGGGAACATAGCTGTCAAATACAGCTGGGAGAAGAGCTGGGGTGGGGGGATGCGAGGACATAAAGTAAAAGCAGGGTGCTTTCTGCTCTCCAACCCACATGTCAGGAAGGGAAAAGTCTACACAACAATGTGACCTCATTTGTTTCTCTGTAATTTGATTTGGAAAGTGATTGAATTTTCATCTCCAATACAGAGAACAGGGAGTCACCGAGAAATAGCTATTACACTGAGGTCCACAGAGCTCATATGTCCTAGGATTTTTTAATTTTGAAATGTTTAGTTTGATGTTTAATCAATGGAGTTTTTCTCACTGTTTTTTTTTTTTTTTTTAAGACTTTAAAATACATGTTCTTGGGAAGAACAAAAGTACTTCTTTTCCCCATTCTGCCCCAGATTCCCTCACCACACACATATAGACTCAGGCTGACCTTCTGAACACTTACATGTTGGAGAGTATTTTTTAGTTAGTACACATTTGCAAGGCATAATGGTTCCACTTATCGTGGGGACCTGGTAGATATTCAGGACACATCTTAATGTTTCCTATGCCCCGTTCCCAACATCACTTGGTTCTCTCCCAATTTGCAAAAGATCTATCTCCCAGTTTCTTAATCTTCATCACAATCCCATGGAGTAGGAGCTGTTCTCATCTCTATTTTATGAATGAAGAAATCAAGACACAGAGACGTTTAGTAACTTTCCCAGACAGCACATTCAGGAGGAGGTCATGGCGGGATTTAATTCCAGTCTGGTCTCTGAACTTGGGTTCAGGCTATTTCTCAGAGCTGCCAACAACTGTAGAAAACAACTCTAAAGGATGCAAAGTGGATATGGTTTCCTTTTGTTCTACTTAGAAAGTATGTTTCTGCTTGTTTGTTTTGTAACATTTATCTCAGGGTTCCTATCCAGAAATTCTTTATCATCACCAAAGCCTGCTGACTGTTCCTATAATTTGGATAATTCTCTAAACAACACTGTTGAAATGTTGAATTGCTGGACTTCTCTACACTGTCTCACTGATCTCCGCAGATTTTGTAGAATTTACTATTCTAGTTTCTATGAGGTAGGCTATGTATCTATCATCTATCTATCTATCTATCTATCTATCTATCATCTGTGTGTATATGCATATAGGTAAGGTTTTTTTTAGTTATGTGTATAGTCATACATCCATATGAGAAAATAAGAGCTAGTCGTTACTATGGTGATGGTCCGTGTCGTGCAAATGATACCTCACGCTTTTCTTGCCCAGGGGCTGCTCTGATGGCAGGTAAGGCAAAGTGATTGTGCTGGCATTTTTGCTCTCTGGTTTTCAGGTTGATTATTTTTTTGATTGTCTTATTTTCAGGGAAACCTAGTATGTAGATATAGAGATAATTTATATGTATTTGTCATAATTTAGCTCAATTCAGTAATGCAATGGTTCTATTCTATCATTCTACATGAGAAAACTAAGCCATTTCTCATGCTTGAATTTTGCCATGCAGTCACCACATAAATTGCACAGCACTCTCAATATATCTCACATATTTTTCACAAGGCTTCATACAATTTATCAAGTCCTTTACAGAATATATTTCATATACATATTTTACTAATATATCTGCCCTATTTTTGAAATAGCTGTTTCATATCACTTAGAAAATAGGAAACTGGTGCTCTATGACCTTAAAATATGATTTGTAAATATATTAATGTACTTCTATAAGATGAACAAAGGCTGGCAACCGCCCCCACTAATACTTTCTGAGAGTATGCATGAGGATTTCTCATCTTGGCACTTGAGTAGGAAGAGGAATGATTCCTCAAGGATTAGAGGAGGAAGAGAAAGATCACAACTCCAAGAAAAGAATATAATGCAAACCAGTAGAAATGAAAAGATAAATCTTATACACAAAATCTAAGATACTAATTCGTTACATTTTTAAAAATTGCAATTTTTTATAACTGTAAGTTTCTAAGAAAAAAAAAGCTCAATATAACACTTTGTAGGATTCATACCCACATGGCTCTCAGACATTAGGGAAAAGCTACATTTCACAGTCTTTCAAAGTCAAAGATTTTTGTAGATTTCTGGTGCTTTTGTTAAGAAATACCTCTGCCAGTCCTGTTTAGCTGTGTTTTATTAGATAGCGGACATGGCATGGTGGTATATTTTGGAAATAATCCAAACCTAGAATGAAGTTTCACAGATGAGAAGCTTGATGAGATCTGGACCCAAATTCTAGTGCTCGTTCTGGGGGGTGTGGGCTCTTAGTTTCCTACCTTTTTCCTGTAGTAATGGCCTTGACCATCAAAAAGGGATTCAGTATAAAGATATCTAATGCTCCTTTGCATTCCAGGATTATGCCAACAGCATCTTATTTAGACCAACCATAAGTGAGATGTGTTTGTAAAACCATAATCTATATATGCGACTCAAGTAGAATAATAAAAAGTAGAGTCATTATCATGTGTGTTTAATAAAACAGCTAATTCGACTGCTTTTATTTTCCCTTTTATAGGCTAGTTAATTCCCTAATTGACCAAAACCAATCTACTGTTTACAAAGTCATATAAACACAATTTCAGTGAGAAGATATTTTTAACATGTTAGTGTCTAAATAGGCATCAACAATATTCTTTTTTTTCTACTAATAGGCTTAATAACATGTTTTTATTTTGACAATCGTAAAACAAAGAATTTGATAGTCTTAACAATGTGGATATTATAAATTAACTTAGAAGATTATGATATAATGTGTGTTCAGTGAAGGAAACTAGAATGCCTGAAAATTATTCTCTCTATTCTAGTTAGTGGTAATAGTAGAATGGCTTTGTCTCATCATTTTGAGAACTTTCTGTATTGTTAATAAGATGTGGTGATGATAAACTAAACAGTAGCAATCAGTCTGCCAAACCTAATTTTCAATATCTGCTTTCACTATTAAAGTTATTGTCCATTTCTTCTTAAAATAGGAATAATATACTGCTCTGCTATTCCAGAAATAGATCTATCACTCCTAAGTAATCACCAGTGAGTTACTCTAGAGATAGATAAAATTTATATTCAATAATTCAGTAAAAGATCCTAGTCTTAATAGAAACTGTAAAAATAGACTCAGCCATAAAGTCTGTCCCCTTCCAGTTCCCAGACCCACCAAATCATAAACTGACAAAGAAACTATATTTTAGAGATAAAACCTTTGCTGAAATAATTCAGATTAAATGAAGTTACAGAGTAAAGCCTGGATCAGAGAAGCTTAGGAACTTTATAAAAAGAAGCACTGAGATCAGAGGCCCCCATCTCCCCATCTGAACACACTCGGGAAAGGAAGTGTGGGGACACACCAAAGGGCAGCCACCTGCACGCCAGCAGACAGCCCTCACAAGTGACCAAACTGGCTGCCACTATAATCTTGGTGCCTTAATTTTGACCTGATATAGATCCTAGGATAGGAAAAGAAAATTTTCGTACAACAGAAAAGGGAAGATGTTTACATAAACAGCAGCTGAATGTACCCCCTAGTGTCTTCTCAAATGTGTTTTTATTTGCTTGCGTCCTTCTCAGGATAAGAGATTGTAACAAAAAAGTAAGGAAACAAATTTTATATATATGGGGGGGTGGTAGGGTGGGTGGGGCTATGGGAAAAAATGAGAATTAAGTTGTGTCTTATACTGGTACAAATTCCCATTATGGAGTGCAAGCATGATGTGTATATTTAATGTACCAATAAAGATAATTTTAAAAAAAAGAAGAAATCCCCAAGGGGCTCTAGAAATGGAGAAACTATTTAAGCAGTGGCGAAAAGTTACTGTGGACGTGACGAGATCCTTGTCAAGATTGCTGTTTTCAAGAACTCGCCAAGCATCTGACCCTCAGATTAGCAGATGAAGCTATATTTATTCTTGCCATCAGCTTGACACCTGTGCATGTTTCCTTTTCTTTAAAATTTTTTTCAGTTATTTTTTATTAGTACACATTTGCAGTATAGGATGATTGCGCTCATTGTGGGGAGTTGGCACATGTATACAGTACATCTCAGCTCTTTATCTTCTTTGCCCGCCCTTCCTCTCCTGGCCTGACTGACCAAAATCTATCTGCTGTTTACAAATTCATATAAACATAATTTCAGTGAGAAGATATTTTAACATGTTAGTGTCTAAATAGGGACCAATAATATTCTTTTTTCTACTAATGAGCTTAATGACATGGGTTTATTTTGACAATCATAAAACAAAGAATTTAGTAATTTTAATAATGTGGATATTATAAGTTAACTTAAAAAATTATGATACA
>PVIR01000359.1:69956-82303 GCA_004026965.1 Petromus typicus
GATGAAAGGGGACAATGTTGAGATTGTAACAAAAAAGTAAGGAAACAAATTTTATATATATATGGGGGGGTGGTAGGGTGGGTGGGGCTATGGGAAAAAATGAGAATTAAGTTGTGTCTTATACTGGTACAAATCCCCATTATGGAGTGCAATCATGATGTGTATATTTAATGTACCAATAAAGATAATTAAAAAAAATTATGATACAAAGTGTGCCCAATAAAGGAAATTAGAATGCCTGAAAATGATTATTCTCCTTGCCCTCCATCTCTTGACTCCCTTCCCATTTGAGCAAAATCTATCTCCTACTTCCTATTAGCTTTTATTTGATAAAAAGCATTCATTTTGAATACTTCTTAAATTGAGTTTATTAGTACATTTTACATAGACATTATGATCACATTCAACATTGAATATCTGTACGTGTACATGACACATCTTGATTCTCATTTTTTCCCATTCCTCTGCCGTCCCTTACAACCCGCCATGTCCCATGACCAGCATTGCTGTCTGTGTCACTCAAACTTCCTATGTGACTTTTTGAAAGAGTTAAGAATGCTAAAGATTTTCAAATTACACAAATTAGCAAAAGCAGCCAAAGTATATCCACCTGAATATTTCTGTGGTTTGAAAACTGATGTCCGATTCTTTTTTTTTTTTTTTTCTGTCTGGATGCTACAAGAATATTCTAGAAAAAAAGTGTTTGTTTTTTCTCCTAAGGGTCATAGCAGACAAAATACCTGGGCAAGAGCTAGAAGAATCACTGCAGAAAGACAAGCTAGAAATAGACGAAGTAGCAAATGTGCTGAAACAGTTGTGAAGCACATACTAAGCTGCATGTGTTCTGGGGAACTCAGAGGGGCAGCCTGATCCTGTGGGCATTACAAAATGATCTCACAGAAAAACACAGCACGGAATCAGTCCACTCCTCTTTCCTCCAACCTAACTGTGCTCAGGGCATCATACTTTTTGTCTGCTGTACACAAGACCACCTCGTTTCATTGTTTCACTATATTGCACTTTGCCTATATTTCATTTTTCACAAATTGAAGATTTTGGGAATTCTTAGGTCCAGCAGATCTACCAGCCTCATTTTTCCAACATAATGTACTCACTTCACGTTTTCTGTGGCAACTGCTGAGATATTTCTAATTTTTTTCTTTATGACTATTATATCTGCCTTGATGATCTATCATCAGAGATCTCAGATACTCTTATTACAATTGCTGTGGGATATTGTGAATTGTGCCCCTATAAGATGATCAATTTAACTGTAAAATGATGTGGGTGTGTTTTGGTGTTTCACCCACTAGTTCAGTGGTTCTGGTGCCTGTCTTGCAAGCTCAAGGGCCTGGGTTAAATCCCCCAGTACCTACATACAATACTGGGTGTGGAGACTCACACCCAGCAGCAATTAGTACCACATAGCACAGTGCCGGGCATGTGTTCTGTCAATCCGGACTGCATGCTACCGAGAACTCTTTTGTGAAACAAAAAGTCAATAGACATGACAGCCTCCATTTCTCTCCCCATTTCTCTCTCTTTCTCCTCAGGGATTTGCATTTTCTGAGACACAACAATACAGAAAGTAGGCCAAGTAGGAGCCCTATAATGGCTCTAAGTGTTCAAGTGAAAAGAAGAATCATGTGTCCCTCACTTTAAATCAAAAGCTAGGAATGATTAACCTTAGTGAAGAAGGCAAGCCAAAGCCCAAAATAGACTGAATACTAGACCTCTCCTGCCAAACAGCCAACTTACAAATGCAAAGAAAAGTTCTCAAAATAAATTGAAAGTGCTACTGCAGGGAATACATGAATGATAAAAAATATTTACCACTGATGAGAAAGTCTTAGCAGTCTGGACAAAGAGAAACCAGCTATAACATCCCCTTAAGCCAAAACCTTTTCCAGAGCTGTAATTCTGCAAAGACTGAGAGAGGTGAAGAAACTTTGGAGAAGTTTGAATAGAGCAGGGGTTGGTTCCTCATGTTTAAGTAAAAGTGCCACCTCCATAGCATCAAAGTGCAAGTGAAGCCCCAAGGATCCATGAAGGAACTACAGCAAGTTATCCAGACATGCTCTCTCTAGGGTAAATAATAAAGACAGCCATGCTCAGGTACAGATTTTCAGTGCAGACATAACAACCTTGAAGAAGATGCCATCTATGGCATCTTTCTTACCTAGAGAGAAGTCAGTGCCTGGTTCTCTCGTTAGGGGTAAGGGATCTGAGGACTTTAAACTACAGCCAATATTAACTTACCATTGTGAAAATCCTAGGACCCTTAAGAATTATAATAAATCTACTCTGCTTCTGCTCTCTAAATGGAACAAAGTTTGGAAGACAACACATCTGCTAACCATGTGACTTACTGAATCTTAAGCCTTCTGTTGAGATTTATGCATGTTTAAAATATTACAGCTCACAGACATTGTGCCTGGTCACCTGAGAATTCTCACAGAGATGTACAATGATGGTCAGGTCACGTTACTGCCTATTCACACACATGCCTTCTGTGGCCCATGGATCAAGGGACAATTTTGACTTTCCAGTCTTATTGTTTAAGAAATACATATTTTATAAGGCTGTGACTGCCAGAGATAGTAATTCCTCTGAGGCATTTGGGTAAAGTAAATTAAAAACTTTTGGGAAAGGATGCACTGTTCCAGAAGCTAGTAAGGATATTTGTGATACATGGAAGGAGGTCAAAATGTCAACATTCACAGGAGTTTGGAAGAAGCTAGTTCCAACCCTCATGAAAGATTTTTAAGAATTCAAGTCCTCAGGGCCAGGGATTTAGCTCAGTGGTTCCGGTGCCTGTCTTGCAAACGCAAGGGCCAAGTTTAAATCCCCTGGTATCTACATACAATACTGGGTGTGGAGACTCACACCCAGTAGCAATCAGTACCACATAGCACAGTGCCGGGCGTGTGTTCTGTCAATCCGGACTGTACGCTACGGAGAACTCTTCTGTGAAACAAAAAGTCAATAGACAAACAGCCTCTATCATTCTCTTAAGAAACTGCCTCACCTACTCCAACCTTCAGCAACTACCACTATGACCAGACAGCAGCTTCTATCTACACTAAGACAAGACCATCCACAAGCAAAAGAGTACAACTTGATAAGGCTCAGATGCTTCTTAGTATTTTTGATGATAAAATATTTTTAGTGAAGGTATACACATTTGGGAAATAGTATTATTGCATACTCCATAGACTATACAGCACAGTGTAAATATAGCTATTATATGTACTATGAAACCAACAAGATTGTGTGACTCATTTTACTGTGATATTTCTTTTATTGCAGTGACTAGAACTGTACCCGCTTTGTCTCCAAAGTATAATTGTATTCATTTCTGCCATTTCCAAGGAACTAATAATCCAGTTAGGGAGAATCTACACATAAATACAAATAGATGACTATCACTACAAAATAACAATAGTTAACTAGACATTTAACTTAAATGGAGACTATAATTTTTAATTCAATCTTTTGGGCTATCAGAAAAGAAATCTAAAAGAAAAGAAAAATACTGAAGGGTTTTACATAAACTTGAATTTGATTTCCTGTTCTGCTACTTTTGAGATAATCTTGAATTGGCAAATTACTTTTATTGATACACAATGTATTCATCTGTAAAAAGGGGTAGTATTAGAAATTTCACGACTGGTAAGAGAATTAAATAAAATGGATATACTATGTGAAAACGTGTCTAATATGTAGTAAGCACTTGGAAAATGCTAGTTTTCTATCAGATATTTTTAAATGCTTTAATACATTAAATGATTTTAAACTGATTTCCATAGTTCTTAAATGCTATTTTTTACTCTTTTTTACCTAAGCATCAAGGAAAAAACTATAGATAAAACATAACATATATGAAAATACACATTTACAAGTAGACGAAAAAGAGAGAGAAGAAATGGGACAAAGTCTTATCTAATCCATGACACAAACCGACCCAAAGCCAAAAAGTTGTTCCCAGAGGAAGCTGATCTGCTGAGAGCACTGCAGGGTTGAATCCACCAAAAAATCCTCTTGGCAACAACTTCGGAATACTGCTTCCCACCAACACCACTCTGCCAGGTCAAGACCCCAGCACATCCTACCTGGGTCACTCTACCCATGAGCTAACTGGTTTCTCAGCCCCAGCCCTTTCTCCTAGGTGCTCCATTCCCACATAGCTGGGTTAATTTTATTCAGCAATAAATCACTTTATCTTGGTCCATTTGGGCTATCATAACAAGAGTAAATAACACAAATGCGCTGTCCATCGGTCTGGAAATGACAAAGTCCAAGGCGAAGGCACCAGCAAGTTCGGGCTCAGGTGAGGTGTATTCCTCAGCCGCGGCCCCTTCTCTATGACCTCATATGTCAGAGTGAGAAACAGCTCTCATTAGCTTCTCCTTTAAGAGTCGATCCAGACCCCATTTTTGAGGGAGGGGCCCTTTTTAAAAGGTTGTACTTCTGAACACCACACAATGGGAAGGAGGTGTCAACATAAATTTTGGAGGAACACAGATGATAGCACACATCATATTAGTCTCCTGATTAAAACCCCACAGTGGCCCCCAGTTTCACTCAGTAGGACCTGACTGTCTCACAAGGCACTCATGATCAGCACCTCTGCCTTGTGCACCCCTGCTTTGCTAATTGACTGCTTGACAGGCCAGGTAGCTCTTTCCTCAAGGTCTTTGCACTGACCCTTCCCTCCCCGTGGATCTCTTGGCCCTCTGTCAGCACCTTCCCTTCCTTCAAGTCAAGGCTCAAATCGCAGCTTCTCAATGATGATCATGAGAAACTGCAACCTACGCCCCATCTCTCCACCACCACTACTGTCTCTCTGTCTGGCCTTCTGCTTTGCATTCCATCCATCTTGGCTACTTTTTGCACCGCTGAAGCAAACTACCTGACACTTAGAGTTAGAGGGAGAGTTTATTTCAGTTCACAGTTTGAAGCAGTTTCAGTCCATGGTCTGCTGGCTCCAAGGCAAGGAAGCATGGCAGAGGAGAAGCAGTTCACAGCATGAAAGGCAGATGAGCGTGAGCAGCAGAAGGAACCTGCCTCTCCCTCTCATCCCATCTGAGGTATCCACCTTTTGGATGGTGCCAACCAGAGCCCTGATAAGTACAGTCAGTGTACTGAGAAATCAGCCGCCCTTAATCTCAGTATTACGCCTTTAATCCAAACACTGCACACTTTACATCCGGTTGTCTCAAAAAAGCTCCACCTCTGACCCCATGAGGCTCTTGGGGGACATCTAGATACAAGCTATAACACCACAGAACTTAGCACTCTTTTAATTTACTTCAGTGTAATTATTGCTCATTTTTTTCCCCCAGTAAAATGTAACCTCCATTCACAAAGATTCGTATTTATTTTAATGATTTTTGTTCATAAGACTTAAAAAATATTAGCAAACAATGAGCATTCAAAAATTATTTGCTGACTGAATGAACAAAATACTACCCACATCTTATTATGTAAAATAATTAATAATAATAATAATAATAATAATAATAATTTTAATAATTATACTAATGGGGCCTGGGATTTAGCTCAGTGGTTCTGGGGCCTGCCTTGCAAGTACAAGGGCCCAGTTGATTCCAGGTTACCACATATAACAGTGCCCGATGTGGAGACTCACACCCATCAGCAATCAGAACCACATACCACAGTGCTAGGTGTGGTGGCTCATGCCTGTTATCACAGCACTAGGGAGGCAGAGACAGGAAGATTGCTGAGTTTGAGGCTATCCTGGGCTACAGAGTGAGCTCAGGGCCAGCTTGAACTACAAAATGAGACCCTGTCTCAAAAACAAAAACAAAACAAAATAATTATACTAATGATTGTATATAATTCTAATATGCTACTATAGAATTACTAATATTACTAGTAATTTTAATATGTTGCTAATTTACCATAAACGGCTGAGTGTCCGAGGCATCACAGTCTGTGGAAAAGACACAACTCTTTAAGTCTGTGCAGTGAGTTCCTTTGCCCATGACACTCAATCCCCTCAGTACACCTGGCTGGAACATAAAGGTATCTAGACGTGAACATAAAATAAGAGAAAGAAGCCAAGAGGCCTCACCATGGAGACAGCCTTGAAGCCATGAAGTGATGTGGTGGTTCTATGCTAATGCTCAAATTCACGCTGGGACTTGGAATTTTAGGTACTAATTAAAGTAGGCGCCTCTAGAAAGTTGGAAAGTCAATCTTTTGTTCTAGCAGATTATGAGATGGATCATTAATCTCTGAATGTACAATTTCTGTAAACTAAGAAATAAATACATACAAAGGCTTCATTTGTTGATTGTCAAATGAAGCAGGATTCATAAAGCCCGCACACCTGTCACCATGACGCTGTCCCTGTGTGTCTTCAGAGAGAAAGCCAGAGAATGGCTCTGAACCGGGTCCTGATTTGCCCAGGGCCAGTGGAATTTCTCTCATCTGCACCTTTTCCAGCACCCAGAGCTTATGACATGAACACTCAGTCCCTTCATATGAAACAGAAAAATACCCTCTATTCTTCCCCAGACACACTGTTTATCATTTTCAACTCGAACATGTGGAATTTATATTAACCTCTCACCAGGACAAGGTCCCATTCTCAACTGTTTTTTTCAGTGAGCCACAGGGGAGAGTGGGTGTTTCTTCACATAATGTGAAATATGGATTTTGTTTTTCATTCAGCAATTACTATGTTTTTCTTTCTTTTTCTTCTTTCAAATCTCTTCTGGTGACACCAAATTTTGTGAGAAAATTAAAATGTCTAGAACTTAGTGATGGAATTCACTTAAGAACATCTCATTCCAAACTCTAATGTATACTTTTATTTCAATCAAATAGAATATTGAATTCCCTTCCATTTTGTTTATTTGGAGAAAAATAATTTTGTTTTGAGAAAAGTTCTATTTTCTTTAGCATAACCTACTAAGTACTCAATATTAAATGAAAAGAGCTTCTTAACAGTAGAAATCATTTTTAAATGAGAAATGTTTAAAAGAAAATTCTGGATGAAAGACAGTAGCATCAAAGCATGGTAGGCTAGTGCCTTCCTGGGTAAAAGTTTTGTGTTAACATAGGAAATGGCTCATCAAGAAGGACTTTCTGTTAGTTCTCATTGCTATCAAATCTCTATGAACACTGACATCTTGCTTTGTTATTCTAGAATGATGCTGCAGCACATTGTCATCTATTAAAACAAAACATCTGTGCCCTTCAAGCTGAGTCAAGGTCAAAGCAAGGAACGCTGAGTTTAAAGGAAAAAGATTCTTGCTCATTCTCTTCAATCATCTTCACAAGTATCCAACAACTTCAATTTTTAAAAATAATATATAAATAATAAATACACTATATTATCAACTGCACCTGGGCAGGCCTTGAGAACCAATGAGAAGGAAAAAGAAGAAATGGGCTCAAGAGCACACTCGGTGGCTCAATCCCCAACCTTGAACTTGCTAAGATCCCATGTGCTTTATAGTTTGTGAAAAACTTCTAATGAGCTCTGAAGTACATCTAATAATAGTTCTTTTCCTGGTACCAGTTTTAGAAAATAAAACACTTATTTTCTTCCAGATTTGGGCTGCGGGAACTTCTTTTAATAAATGATGAAGTCAGGGAGGTCTCATTTTGGCTTTGAGAGTAATCTGGGTTACCCTGAAGGCTTGATTTGGCCTGGTGCACACTGTATTGCCCGGTGAGGTCTCCCACATTTGCCTCTGGAGCGGGGGTGGAAAGATGAGAGAACCAGCTGTCCTCTCTCTCTTTTTCACACCCCACACAGGGCCTGCTGCCCTAGCTGGATCGAAGTCATGTCATCCTACATGTAGTATGAGAAGAAGCCGCTGTCCTTGTCAGTTCGTCTTTGATACAATGGGCTTTCATCAAAGAAAAGGCTTCCCAGTCTTCTATTCCAGGGAGATGAAGGACTGGTTTGGGTCCTAGGGGACTGAAGGGTGTTAAGCACAGATTAAACAGTACTTTCACTGGGGCATCTTGATCTGCAAACCGTCAGGCTGTCATATTGCCGAGCTCAAGCTTATAAAACTTATCCTACTTTCTGCAGGCTTCAGTCTGTTCTGTACTTTAAGCAATGCCCGACAGCCTTGGAAGACACATAGGAACTTCACTCCCTCACAGCTGACCTGACTGGCTGGACTTCAGCCCTAGAACTCTCGCCACCTGCACAAGTCCTCCAACATGGCCTCCCCTCCCAGTGCTGCCCTGCTTTATGGTTTAACTGTACCCTCCTTAGGCATTTCCTTCCCCATGAGTCTGAGGGCTTGGTGAGGGGCGGGGCCTGACCTCTGCTTTCTGCTGCTTGTTTTCTCTCACCTTCCCTTTACCCTTGCCACAGGGCTTCGGCCTCAATGCAAATTACTTAGAATTGCTTTATGGAATAGGACACTCTTCCCTCATAGGGAAAATGCCTTCAGAAACACTGGTCTGGTGACTCCATGAGCTCATATGTCATCCTCATGGACAATTTTTTCAAAAAGAGCACAACTCTAACAAAGAATTCTCCCAAAGTACAATTAAAGTCCAAATCTATATAAGCAATACTATCTTATTAATGAGCTACAGAAAATAAAATAGTGGCATGTCTGAAATTATTTTTGGGGATAATATGCTGTTTATAAGTTCACTGTTTCATTTCCATATTTAGTCACTTGAGTTTATATCTTTCACGTTGAAAAATATGTTTAAAGGTTTTATAGCAAAGACTAGTTTTAAGGGATCTGTACTGATTACTTCTTTGTAAAAATCCACAGATAACAGCAAGGAGCTGTATTTTATGAAAAACCTCAAGACTTCCCTTTGTGCAGGTAACAACTTGTAGGTTGTCCCACACATCAAACTCTTTGTCCTCTCTGACTGACCTATAGATATTGTGCTCTGCTGCCAACAGCACAGACACAAAAATTCTGTAGCTAGGTAGCACTCATCATCACTAGGTTTTGTTAGGCCACTTCATTTTCCTTTTCCTCGAGCAAGCTCGCATTCTTCCCAGGAGCAAGTTTATTTCCTGAATTTGAAAGGTAAGAGAACACACCCATCCTGTTCTCTAGACCTGGCTAGAGCATTTACAGTCTGTTTGTCTGCAATGTCAAGGATATAGTTCTGGGGTTGTCTTCTGAAGCAGACCTTCCCTTAATTAAGATGGTTACGAAACTGTAATATTATTTTGGGAGTCTTACAGTAGAGATTTTGACATCCTGTGGTTATAAGTATGTACAATAAAGGTACTATCCAAAAAAGAGCAAAACTTCTAAAATCACTGACAATAAATTAATCATTTTTCTTAGGCACAAGTCCCTCCTACAGGCATAAAAAGCTTTACCAACTGTATAATGGACATTGATTGTTGTATGAAAGAGCACATCACAGTACATGACACCGTATGAACTAGTGTCAGGGGAACACATTCTGCACGTAGATACAGTGCCAGCTTTTTTATTGATTTCTCCCAACAGCCAAGATTTATGAATTACTCCTAATTTTTTCCAGCAAAAATTGGAGGTTCAGAAAAGATACACAAGGAATGAATAGTAGTCTGAACACAAACTCAGGTCTTCTGAATCCAACTACAGAATATTTTTTATTATATTAGGGGCACCCCTCACTTAGATATCTAGTTCCTCAAGCTCATTAACAAAAATACCAGCAACTTCAAAGTTAGGAACCATTCCACACAGAACCGATCTCTAGAGAGAAAAGTACATTTTCCTACATTAGTTTAAATCTCAATGTGCGCTCTTTGCTCGGAGCCAAAGTTAAATTGGAGAATATTCAAGTGGCATGCTTAAAATATCAAAACAAGCTTGCTCTATGATAATTTTAAGGAGTAAACTGCTAACTTGCTCTTTCTGTACCTAATGCTCTGCACATTTCCTGTCTTCATTTCTAACCAACTTTCCATGGCTCAGAAAAAAAATCAAGAAAAAGTATTTTCTTGGTCTTGCACCAACATCCATGTCATATGATGACTCTAGAATCCACTCAGACAGAAACCAGAGGCTGCTAAGAAAATCTGAGAAAAAAGAATCACCCTTCCATTGCTTTCTCCTTTAGTGAGCTCTGCTCCTGCCTGTGAAGGGCAGAGGTTACTTATTAAATCATTTTCTTTACATTTCAGTTTTTAATCTTTCACTAATAAGAGTACTGGACAAAGTTCAAGATTTATTGCCTTGTCCAAATGTTTAGTCAACAGGTCATATGATGTTAGAATCCTCCAGAGAATTCTTTTTCCATAGATAAAGATAATAAAAATTTATGACTCTCCATGTTTTTGGCAAAAGGAAATTGAATTGCATCTTCATGTAAAACCAAAAGCACTGCTATGTAATTAAGTAATATGGCAGTTAATTATTTTGTTGTGATAATTTATTGTTTAAGTATCATCTTCTCTAGGTTATTTCATTGAAACGAATCATCATCCAGTGCATCATCCAGGCTAGTTTTCTGTATTTTTTCCTTCCTTTTTTCATCTGAAAACTAATCTTCATATTTCAAGGTGTGAGCCAGGGAAGGACCACGGGCGGCTCAGAGATGTTCGATGCATGTTCAAAGGAAAATCAAATAGAGAAAAGTAGCCTCTGGGGACTGCAGAATCTATGAAACTTTTGGAGAAATATGTCATTTCTCCATTGATAAGATATAAGACAGCACAGGAATTTCATGCAGATGTGACTCACACTTTGAAATATATCTTGTTCCTTTGGGAGCTGATTATAAACCAGCTTCCTTCCCTCACGCCCCTGCACACTGCCGAGGTAGGACGGGGTGGAGCCCGTAGTCTCACTCCTTCCCAGACTCCTGTGCCCCTTCCGGCTTTCCTTCTTTTTACAACACTTTTTAAAATTTTTGTATATGTTTGAGTATTGCAGGGAGTTTGTACATACACATCACATATCCTAATTATTTTTCTGTCCTTTAACCCCCACCCACCCTGCTCCTTCCATCTGTTAGTCCCCTCTCCATTTGTAAAAGCTCTATCAACATTTTTCCCAATTTTTTGATTCCCCTTTCCTCCCTTCTCTCTTGCCTTCATTCATCTCTTGTTCTGTTTTTCATTTGACTTAACAATGTCAAAAGTGCTAGAAAAATAAGTTACCCAATGTATCCATTGTCTTTTTATCAGGATGAGCTCGTCTGTTTTGTTCTCAGCATAGGTCTGCCACACAGGGAAGGAGGCAGACAGGCAGGATGACCAGCTATGTGTTCTTCACCCAACTCCTTTAATCTCATATGGAAGCAAAGGCATTTTCAAGGTGATGACGGCCACTTAAACAAGTAATAGATTGTATGCCAGACAGGCACGTGTTCCTGATGATTTTTTTGAGGATTTGCACACACACAACCCACTTCGCTTACTCTTTTCATTTCACCGACACTCCTGTTTCAACTTATTACCTCAGTAGAGCATATCAACAGCCAGGAAAACCAGGAAACCCTGAGACAAGGGTTAATTTATTTCTCCTCATCTAAACATAATGGAAGGAAGAAAATGAGAAAGAGTATAAGAGCTAGAAAAATGAAAGAATTCTCTAAATCAATCTTGGAGATAACTGAATGGAATTTTGTCCAGTACTTTCCTACTCACAAGTGCTAATCAACTTTCACATAAAAAGCCTTTAAAAACTCTGTAAAGCACATCACTTGTATCCAGAAAAAGCTAAATATGAATTCTCTTAGATCTCTCCTTCTAAAAAAGCTTGTCCTGCAGATCCAAATTACAGTAAAGAACACTGAGAAATTTAGAAATATTGAGACAGTGATGAGCCAGGAACACCACCAAGACTTTCATAAGATATGCTTTCAGATTTGCTCCATCAGGTCGAGCAAAAAAGAATTCCTTTACCCAAAGCAAAGTAGAGCTGACCTGAGAAAGGCTTAAGGGAACCTTCTAGAACTTTCAAGAATAACAAACAGCCCTCTGCGGCACGCGTGCTATAGGTTCATCACCACTAGTTTAGGGTACACTGTAATGTGTATCATTAACATCACCAGGCCCGGCACTGTGGTGTGTGGTACTGATTGTTGCTGGGCATGAGTCTCCACACCCAGTATTGTACGTGGCTACCAGGGATAGAATCTGGGTTCTTGTACTTGCAAGACAGGTGCCGGAACCACTGAGCTAAATCCCTGGCCCTTAATTCTTAGATTTTAAAATGAACAAACTTAATACCATGCTGTGTTTTTTTATGAGTCACACACTTGCAGCTTGAAAAGGATCTTACTTAATGCACAGAAAAATGAATGAAAAGTAAAGATCACAACAAAAAATTAATGGGCAAATTTAATATAGAATATGTATGTCAAAAAGATAAGTAAGGGCC
>PVIR01000359.1:82403-190544 GCA_004026965.1 Petromus typicus
AAAAAAAAAAAAAAAAAAAAAAAAAAAAAAAAAAAAAAAAAAAAAAAAAAAAAAAAAAAAAAAAAAAAAAAAAAAAGATAAGTAAATGCTGCAGCAAAATATTATAACAAGAGTCTCAGAGTTGGCACTGAGTGAAATACAAGTGAAGACAGTACATGCAAGATTTGAAACAAAGTGACGCAGAAAGACTTCTAAGCATCTTAAAATATGTTGCCTGAAATTTAAAATAATAATTATAAATAACATAATTAGAAAATAAAGAACCTTTCCATAATAAAACCAAAGAAAAAGGAAAGTATATAAAAATTCCTAGTCTGTTGAACTGAAATACACACACACACACACACACACACACACGCACACGCACACGCACACGGACACACACAAAGGAACATTGAAATTTTAGGATTCCAGGAATAAAGAAAAGACCCAAAAATCTTCCAGAGTGGAAAAGAAGATCAAATGCTGGAGCACCAAAAAGTAGATATATCAACAGCATCAACGAGTGACCTCAGAATTCCAAGAGAAAAGAATTTCAGCTTCAGATTCTAGAATTAAATATGTTAGAATAAAGTATTTCAAGGGCTCACAAAACTTTATCCCCTATGGATGCTTTTTTAAGAAGCTCCTGATGAGTATGATACAACAAAGCAATGTATAAATTAAGAAAAAGAAGACCAATGTTTTCTAAATATAATTCTTAAAAAAAAAAATCGGCTGGGGATTTAGCTCAATGGTTCCGGCGCCTGTCTTGCAAGCGCAAGGACCTGGGTTCGATCCCTGGTAACCACATACATATGTTGGGTGTGGAGACTCACGCCCAGCAGCAACCAGTACCACATACCCTAGTGCCAGGCGTGGTGGCTCACGCCTGTAAACCCAGCACTCGGGAGGCAGAGGCAGGAGGATTGCTGGGATGTGAGTTTGAAGCTGAGCTCAGGGCCAGCCTGAGCTACAAAGGAAGACCCTGTCTCAAAAAAACCTAAAATAAAATAAAATAAACACAATTCTTTTCACTACAAAAAGTAATTATGTAGTAGGATCTGCAGAGCAAGTTTAGAGATGAATCAGATAAACTAGAAAAGGAAAAAGACTTCAGTAAGGAGAGACGGAATGTATTGTTAGAACTGATGATATAATCAAATGTTTCAGTATAATTAGGGATATATGGAGAATAATAGGAGAATCAATAGCAATGATGATGACTAATATCCAGTGAGCTAATATCGTGAGTACAGGGAATGTTATGAAACTAAAAAATTATACAAAGGATCAATTATTAAATTTAGGATGCATACCATACAAACCAGGAAAAAAGATTCAGAGAACACTAATTGTATTAAGTTTCTAAGATACAGATAATAAAAATAAGATAAACATGAATCATAGACAAATAAAAATGTTGATACCATTAACTTAGTTTGGAAAATGGTGTAGAGGGAATGAAGTTAAAAAGGACAATATTTTCATCTATCATACTAGGAAGTCAGTAGATTATGAAAAAAACTGGTAATTCAAGGAACAGCAATGTAGAAATACTATTTCTATATATGAAGCAATGGCTAGAAGAAACAGTTAAGAATAGTTGATGTTTACATAAAGTAGGACTGTATGCTGGGCTGTTTCTTTATTATAAAGCCTGTAGAGATCATAACTTTTAAAAGTTATGAATGTATTTGTTTATTTAAAATTGTATGATAAGGTATTCAATACAAAAATAAACAGAAGACAAAGAAGCCAATACCACCAAAGTATATCATACTTAAAATACGTTGGTGGCTTGAAGGATCATTTGGATTCTGTTATCTATTTGAAAGTGTGTTAGCCAATTCCCAAGGCGTAAATGTTCCTAATATGATTGATTTCAAGTTACCAGCATGACATACATCATTGACAGGGGAATTAAGAACAAATATGAAGTAAATCATCATTATGTAATGTTTTTACCATTAAGATACAATAAATGGAAACCATTTTAAGAGCACAGAGGGTTTTAAAGTATAGTACAATAAATTCTAAGTAATTCACTTTGAATTATTGAGTGTATTGACTTCATTTTAACACAGCTCATTTAATTTTAAGTTTATGTAATTTAAATGTTGTAAATGGTTATGTTTAAAGCATGCAAAACTCCTAGACACATAAGATTCATTGTCTTTACACCCATATGAACAGCTTCTGCACGTGACTGACAGCTGACAGTAACAGGCCGCCACATTTCTGCGTGGTGCAATGGATACTCGATAGATGGAGGATGTGGGGATGAATGATGGATCACAGTACAACCAGAGGGCTTGTTGTGCTTTGGGTCTGGATGTCACCCAAAGCCTCATTCTGTCAGAAGCAGCTGCATCTGGAATGTGTGATGCTGGAATTAAGGGCTTATGATGACTAGACCGTTACATGTGAGTACACAGTTCAGCACCTCCCACTCCTGGCAGTCTGGATGGGATAAATGAGACAGAAATATATGATAAAGCTTTCTGTTGCTTCTTTATTATCTTCCGCCACCATGAACTGAAATGCACTCTTGTTACCTTTGCAGCCTTGCACACGCCGTGCTTCTTCTCCTCTGAGATGTGCCTTTGCCATCCCAGACTTGGAACCAACCAATGACAGACTGAAATTTCTACACATTGAGCCAAATAAGCCCCTTCCCTCTAACTCTGGGTATCAGGTATTTTGTGTGAGCAACGAGAGAAAAGTAACAAACACAGAAGTGCTAAGCGTCCAAGACAGTTCTCAGCGCTGGGAGAGACACGCTGAGATGTGAGAACAGAGTTGCCCACTAAGTCTGTTACTCCATGTGGTGGCTACAATCAAATATTGTTACTTGTTCCTTTATTTTAAAAAAGGCACCACTGATTTTCTTCTGAAAGTTTGGCCACATTCACACATAATAAAAATGGTGATGATTCAGCAAGTAGCCTCCTCTTCAGACCTAACGAAAGCCCCAGTAATCATCAGGAGCCATAAACCTGGATCAAGGGGAGATATCTCTTGAATTCTTTGCAGAGAATCTCTTCATAGAATTGAGATCTTCAAGCAAATCACAAGTGCATGAAGGCAAATACTGTGTCCAGTTTATTTTTCCAACTTGGATCAACACAATGTTAAAAACTGGGTTAGAATTTACCCCTAGGTAGTGGTTATCTACCTGCTTTTCTCTTCCAATGTACCAAACTCTCTTTGGAGGTGAAGTTGCCATCTTGCCAACGTGCCAGTGTCTGCTTTCTATTAATCCCTGGCTAAATATTAGTTCAGTTAGATGGAAGAGTTGTCTGATGCATACTTATTGAATTAAATTAATTAGATTGAATATGAATTTAATTTTGTGTCATGTAAGCCTAATCCTAAAAGGAATATCAAATAGTCAAAGCTTTGGATCATTAGACAGTATAATGACCACAAGCTGGATTCAAATGCCAGCCACTTCTCTCTTATGACCTTCCAGAACTGTATCAACTACAAAATCTCCATATTCTTCTCAGTTTCCTTATCCTGATGACCAGATAATATAATAGAGTTGTTAGAATTAATTCTATGTAAATTGCTTAGCATAATTCCTGGCACGTAGTAAGTTCTTAACAAATGTTTACAGTTACATAATCATCCTTTATGTTATACATTAATCAGATGTGTGGTCATAGTATAGATTGGCCTGACGTATGACTTAGGCCATATATATATTCCTTACTGCCAGTCACAAAGCTTCTCACAAAAGTGTACTTTATAGTGCCATTACATATCATAGTTTCTCTTCCAGATATAAGCTGAGATGCACTAAGCAGTCAAGTCTAAATATTATTTGACTATTGAATTTGGATCTTGCTGCAGGTTTGCCTGATATGTCAGCAGAAGTGGCACATTGGTCTTTATGTTATTTCATTGGATCACCAGGTGACAATTTCTTAGTCCTCATAGGAAAACTGATTCCCGGATCAAAGAGGTCAAGCAGAGAATGTGAGATATGGCCCCATTAGTCCTCAAGGCCCTTTGAAGTGCCAAATACTAACTCTGGCAGATTGCAGACCATCTCTCCTCTCTTCCTCACTTAGATTTCCCTCTTACGACATGCTGTTCTGGGAAAGAGATTATGTGTGCTCACTCTTGAACCTTGGTTAGCAAGGTGAACTTGCATATTGAGGCAGTTTTAAAACATGGTCAACTCTTTTCAACTGAGATGTGGAGTCTTGGAATCCAGGTGATTAGTGACTGCTTCTATCAATAAATATGACAGGAAGGATGCTAGTACTTCAGAGTCTCTGTCATAAAGAAAAGCACCTATCTCTAGGTTCACGGCTACACTCTGCTGGAAGTCCTGATCGGCCATGGGCTGAACCTTAAGAGAAAGCCCAAACCATGGGGTGCAAGTAGAGTCTCTGATCAATGATCCAGATGAAACCAAGCAAAGGTCACCCTAGTCCAGAAGTCAGAGCAGTGTGCGCAGAGGCCTCCAGAGAATTTCAGTCCTAGGTTGTTCAAGTCACCCCATCGGCCATTCCACTCCTCTCGCTGAGTGCTAAGACATTATGCAGCAGAGAAAAGGGGTCCATACTGTCCTCTATCAACATCCTGGCCCTAGAATCTGTGAGCATAATGAAATGAGGTTTGTTCCATATAACTAAATTAAAGTAGCCTGTTATGTACCCATTATAACTGGAATATTTAACGTGGACCAGAGGGGAAGTCATTGAGCTGAAAATTCACAGGGAAAAAAAAGGAAAACAAAACACTGTTTGGAAATGTGTGGAAAGGACATTGTTGCCAGGAAACTAGACTCCAGAGCTTGTCGTTCATATATATAGCATCTTCTTGCTTTTTTTCAGTACCAGCAAATGTTGTCATTTTCTCCTCAGTACCCCGTTGCTATTTGTATATTGTTATCAGATCTCTGAAGCTATGCTAAGCACTTCCAAAACACAGACACTGAAGCAATTTCCCTATGTCAGATGCATCTATGAAATGGAAGAATTTTTTCAAATACCAAAGAAGACTGTCTTGCTTGGGTAAGGAAGAAAAAGAGCATTAGTTTGGGAGAGCCTTTCTTCAAATGGTCATGATTTAAATATATTCTTTAGAAATAAATGAGGCATGAAAAAATAACAAAACTCACAGATTTTTTAATCTGATAGAAACAGGATGTTTTATTAATTCATCCTACCAAATCTATGATGCCAACAAGTTCCTTGACATTTAATAGAGAGCCATGTCCTCACAGTACAATCGGCATCACCACACATCTGAATTTCATATTCATAGGGCTCAGGCTAAAAAAATAAAAGTACCATCAATTATAAAACTCAAAGTCAGTATATTTGTCACTGTGGAATAAGTGAATCAGTAAAAAATAATAACATTTTAATAAAAAAGGGAGAAGTTAATTTAGTGTGGTCTTTGTAACTCTCTATAGTCCTTCAGAGGCATTATTTGATAAAGATAATGAATAATTGCTATAATTGAATAATAATAGAAGATATCATCCATTTAAGGCCCATTGCAATTCCCCTCGTGTTAGAGGTGAGGGAATGAGCGGGCCTTGGGACACGTGACTGGAAAGAGCAAGAATAACACAGACAATGGGGCCATTTCAAAGCTTGACTGGTCAAAAGGAGGTTATCATTTGAAATGTGCCTCCACCTGTGTCACTTGCCCTCACTAAATCATGGCAGCGATCCCGTGAGCCAGCTCATTCTTTCGTCTTGTAAAGAATCCTCAGCTCAGGATGGCTAAGCAAATTCCCCATGGAAAACTAGACCTCTGAGAGACTTTTGCACACCACAGCTTCTCAACAAATGAAACTCAAAATGTGTGAGTCTGTGAGAGAGATAAAGAATATATCTCTTGGAAAGACATTTTAGCTTTGGGGGATAACTTCTAGAGAAAAAAAAAAAAGATAAAACTGCAAATACAGAATTAGGTACCAAAGGATACCTTTTGGGATGACAAAAATGAATCACCATAAATTATTAACTTTAGGAAGCTGAAAATAGCTCTAATACTGCAAATATCCAGAAAATAAAAATATCTTGTGAAAAAATTGCTAACATGGCTCTTTAATTGCTTTCCTCTGCATTTTAAGTTGCATATTCCATTGTTACCTATTCATAGGGCCACGATTTTTATAATATTACCAAAGTAGAAGTTAATTTACTCCTTCTAGTATGGCTAAAACATGGATTTTGTATCATTGACAGTTGATAGAACACAAATCTTACTGTTTGTAAAAGTGTTACAAGCTCATGGCCTACCAGCAGAAGCACTCCAATAAACCCTGTGTTGGCTATCCCTCAATCACCTGGGTGATGGGCTGATAATTATGGACTAGTATGTATGTTTCATTATCAAGCACATTCCTGACACAAGAGCATCACCAAGAGCCAAATACTCTACTTAAACAGAGCCTTCCAAGGATAGAAATAATTTTCCACAAATTAACTCTTAATTCTGTACCCTTTGAATCTTGTGTCATTTACTAGTAGCCACAAGTTTCTAGATATGTACACAAGGAGTATTTAATTTTTTAAAACAGTGTAGTACAATGAAAGACACATTGCTATTATTCTCCCTTAAAATAGTCCCTGCTCTTTTTTTTTTTTTTTTTTTTTTTTTTGAAACAGGGTCTCGCTTTTGTGGTTCAGGCTGGCCCTGAGCTCAGCCTCCAACTCACATCACAGCAATCCTCCTGCCTCTGCCTCCCGAGTGCTGGGATTACTGGCGTGAGCCACCACGCCCAGCACTGTGGTATGTAGTACTGGTTGCTGCTGGGCATGAGTCTCCACACCCAGTATGGTATGTGGTTACCAGGGATCGAACCCAGGGCCTTGTGCTTGCAAGACAGGCGCCGGAACCACTGAGCTAACTCCCCGGCCCAGTCCCAGCTCTTTTTAAAATAAAGCAACTTCATTAAACTGAAAATCTGCATGCCATACAACTTACAAACTTAAAATGTAAGATTCAGTAGACTCCAGCACATTGACAGAGTTGTACAAACACAGCCAAATCAAATTTAGATCATTTTTGCCATCACAAATAAAAACACTCCTGCTCCTTTCCTTTTATCCCGTTGTTTTTGCCACATTCTGAAGCAATTCTTAAAAGTTGTCTTTTGTGAAATCTTTATGAGGCGAGATTAAAAATACGGCAAATGCTGCTGCCTGGTGCCATCCAACGGACAGAAAGGCTGATAAAATATTACTACAGTGTATCCTCTTCTGTCTCACTCACTCAGTCCAGCCTCATTTTCCCAGAAGTAAAAATGAGGTAAAAGGTAAATGCCTTAAATTGATTCATGATACCGAGGTAGCTATGGCAGCAACTAGAGACATGAAAGAGGACTTCCAGAATGCTCCAGAAAGTGAAAATAAATGACAGGATGAGTTGTTCCTAGCAAGAGGGAATGTTTTAGGGAGTTGTTGTTGTTTACTATAATAATTTTTTTAAAAATTAAATGCTTACCGTCCATGTTCTTGCAATTTGGTGTGACACAATCCTGCCTGACAGCTACTTTAATGGAGGAAAACTAGAGATACTGTAATCGACAGTCTGTAAAGGAATACCTAACTAAACCTATTTCCTCACAGGATCGCCAGACGTGCTCACAGGCACTTAAGGCTACATGACAGGAGTTAATACAACAAAAAGAAAATCAAAGAAAATCAAACTGAGAGAGTTTTCAAAACAGATTGCAATTAGGCCCTGAAATTTCTACAAATTGTACAAAGTCACATGTACATGTAAATACATTGCTTGGGCCCCTCCAGTTCCGTGGAGGGAGCCCGTCCCAGTAAGGGGTCTTGAAGCTTAAGTTCCATTTGTGCCATGATGAACCACTTCTGGCTTCTTGAAAAGGTACACAGAGAGGAATCTTGAAGAAAAATTTAAAATTTATAAGAATTTCACTCAGGGGGCCAGGGATACAGCTCAGTGGTTCTGGCGCCTGTCTTGCAAGTGCAAGGGCCCAGGTTCAATCCCCAGTAATCACATATCATACTGGGTGGGGAGACCCCAGCAGCAGCCAGTACCACATACCACAGTGCCGGGTGTGGTGGCTCATGCCTGTAATCCCAGCACTCGGGAGGCAGAGGCAGGAGGATTGCTGTGATGTGAGTTGGAGGCTGAGCTAAGGGCCAGCCTGAAATACAAAGTGAAACCCTGTCTCAAACAATCCTTAAAAAAAAAAAAAAAAAGAATTTCACTTAGTAATTGGTGCTGGCACAACCGGATATCTATGTGCAGGAATAGAGACTAGACCCCAGTAACTCGTATTATACAAAAACCAACATAAGTGAATTGAATAATTAACATGTGACCTTTATGAAACTATGAAACTCCTAGAAGAAAACACATGGGAAATGTTTCATTAGTCTGGGCAAGTATTTTTTGAGTTTCATTCCAAAAACACAGGCAGAAAAAATAAAATAGACAATGATGATTAAGCCAAGTTAAAAAAATCTTCTTCATGGCAAAGAAAATGATCAAAAGAGTAAAAAGACAGACTATAAGAGGAAAAGAAACACTGGCAAACAATTCATATGATACAAAAATAATATCCAGAACAATGAGGAACTCTACAAATGCAATTGTGGGAAAAAAAAAGGAAAGAAAAGAAACTTGATTAAAAAGAAGACAGATAATCGCAATAGCTATTTGTTGAAGAAACATTTGTATTTTTGTGTGTATTCATCCATGATTCACAATAGCCAAGATATGGAATCGACTTATGTGCCCACCAACAGATGAAAAGATAAAGCAAATATGATGTGTATATGTTACTCGATGATATAATACATCCACTAAAAGAATGAAATTTTGGGGCCAGGGATTTAGCTCAGTGGTTCCAGTGCCCATCTTGCAAGCACAAGGGCCCAGGTTCCATCCTGAGTAACCACATAAACAATGCCTGGCATGGTGACTCACACCCAACAGTAATCAGTACTAAATGCCTCGGTGCCGAGCATAATGGCTCACATCTGTAACCCCAATACTAGGGAGGCAGAGGCAGGTGGATTGTTGTGAGTGCCAGGCTCATCTGGGCTACATAGTGAGCTCAGGGCCAGCCTGAACTACAAAGCAAGATTCTTTCTCAGAAAAAAAAAAAATGCAATCCTGTTACCAATAGCAACACAGGAAAGCCTAGAAGACATTGTGTGAAATAAAATAAATAAGGCACAAAAACATAGGTGCTGCACAACCTCACCTGCACGAGGAAACTAAAAAAAAATTTAGTTTTGTAGTAGAGAGGCTGGGAAGACTAGGTTTGGAGGTAAAAAGATGGAAAAAAGATAATTAATGGGCATGTGGTACAGTAAGAGAAGGAATAACTTCCGACCCTCTATAGCACCATGCAATAACGATTGACAACTAAGTATGCATTTCAAAATAGCTAATAGAAAGAATTTGAATGTTTCATAACACAAAGAAATAATAAATTCTTAAAGTAATAGATAGGCCAGTCACCACGATGTGATAATTGCACACGTATATGTGTATTGAAATGTTTCATGGTTCTCATAAATATATATGATTATTATGCTTTAACTAAATTTTTTAAATTACAAGGATTCTAAAAGTGTCCATTACCTCTTTTTTTTTTCTCTCACTTTGCAATTTAGGCTGCCCCTGAGCTCAGCCCTAAACTCACAGCAATCCTCCTGCCTTTGTCTCCCAAGTACTGGGATTACAAGCATGAGCCACCATGCCTGGCACTGTAGTATGTGGTACTGATTGCTGGTGGGCATGAGTCTCCACGCCCAGCATTGTCGTATGTGGTTACCGGTATTCAAACCCGAGTCCTTACACTTGCAAGGCAGGCATCAGAACCACTGAGCTAAATCCCCTGCCTGTCCATTTCTTAAATGTAGACTTTGTCATGACTCTCAGAATCTTAATCCTGTAAGCATCTTTGTCTAGTGCTACTTCTATTCTAATGCACTTTATCTGTGTTGGGCTATGAAGGGGTAAAATGAGCTCCTTAGAGTTTGCAAATAATTTATGATGCAAATCCACTTCATTTAGATTAATTAAAAATGTTCTTGGCTAGCTTCGTTTGCATATTTCTATTAGTTCTCTACTTCATCTGGATTTTATGATATCAGGGCTACATTTAATTACAACATAAACCTTCATTTATCACCCACAATTGATGCTAACAATAAATAAGCACTATCTATCTATCCAGTGTAAAATACATTACACTTTCATAAAAAAGAGCAAGCTTCAAGCCTAAAGCTTGAAAGAATGTGATGGCAAGAGACTGGCATCTCAGGCCCAGTGGAAAGCAGCTGGAAAGAAACCTCAAAGTGACTCTAAATAAACACAAGTCTCCAGAGATAAATTCTCTCAGAGCCCTGGGAGAATTTGCAAATGTAAACATTGTTCACTTGTGTAATTCTTTTGCATAATTACAGAAAATAGAAGAGATGTTGAGAATCTAAAAGTGGAAAAATTTCACATTCCCAGAAAGGGGGAAAGAAATGTATTTGAAATAAATGTACAGTCAAGGATCATGCTGTTGGTTTCTAAGAAGAAGATAGATTATGATTTTGTCAAGTAGGAATTCCATGGTCACCAACTCAATATAATTAAATTTGATTTTTGGCCACTAACTACAATTTTACCTGGTAATGAAAACAGTACTCATTTCTAAGTTAAGTACTATCTAACTCAGCCATTGTTTTAATTATTCAGGTTTATAACTTAGGAAGGGTTTTAAACTCTTTCTCAGGATTTTTTCCTTTTAGCAGAGAAAGAGGAAAACTCTCTAGAGGAACCCATCTATATTCAAAGCCACAGTGGGTTACGTTGTCTCTTCCTGGGAGGGAGGAGCTGACTGTATTTTTTTGAATTTGCTTTTTTTTTGCCCTCATCTGGTGTGAGCCGCCCCTATACATCTACTCAATCTCCTCTTCCAGAATATAACATACATCTGTCAGTGGAGACCTTCTTCCAACTGAAACCTGAGTCTGGTCTTTATCAGTTGCTTCCCTGTCAACACCCTTATATTCTGAGCTCAAGCCAGAAGCTCCTATCAAGCTCAGTTCACAACATTCTAGGGCTGCTTCTCCAGCTGGCATCTCCACATCTTTCCAGATTCTTCTTGAGCATCCATTTCAAAGGTTGAATCACATAGTCACAACAACAACCTCACTTCTGGTACCAAAATCTGTCCTTATGACTTTCTCATCACTAAAAACAATTCTGGACACTCACATCTTAAAAGAGGAAAGATGTGTTTTGGTTCTCATTTTGTAGAGGTTTTCAGCCCTTAATCAGCTTACTCCAAGACAGCTTGGCACAGAAATATCCAAGGGAAGCGCCTCCTGAAAATTTTCTGAAAAGCTGAGCTGATTCACAAGAAAGGTAATCCACTTGTACAATGAGCATGAGGTCTTAGGGATAAGGGGGAGAAAGGAAACCCTTAATTATCTGTGAGTACAAGATAAAGAAACCAGATAGGGGATTTAGTTCAGTGGTTCTGGCGCCTGTCTCACAACCTCAAGGTCCTGAGTTCAATTCCAAATAACAAAAAAAAAAAAAAAAAAAAAAAAAAAAAAAAAAAAAAAAAAAAAAAAAAAAAAAAAAAAAAAAAAAAAAAAAAAAAAAAAAAAAGAACAAATAAAGAAACTGGAGGGCAAGTGGCTTTGCTCAGGTTGTACTAAAAGGAAACACCATCAAGGTTCCATCTTGATCAAAGGTAGTACATTCTGAAAACCTTCATTCTAATGAGATCTTAGGAACTGAGCATTCTCACATAGGGGATGACTGAAGTTGATGTCTCTGTAGCTCAGCCCAGAGGCAGTACTCTGAGAAATCGTCACTGGCCGTGTAGTAAAGAACTGAAGCTTCACACTCTAAGCAGAGCTAATGAGTCCTGGACAGGCAATGAACCATTCAACAGCTCTCCGACAACCGATATCAGGTAGGAAGCAATGCCAGTACAGCAGGAATACACTTTTCTGGTTTTCTTTGTACATAGCATTTGGAAGCAAAGTTGGTCACAGCTCCACTCTCCAAGAAAAATCCTCAAGGTTGTTTTAACTTAAGGGTGAAGATGACATTACAAAAGTAGCTGTGGACTTCTTGTTCAAAGAAAATTTTTCTCAAAAGATTATTTTAAAAAAATATAAGAATTATAACCACATTCAGTTCTCAGGCTTACAAAGTGAGAAGTAAAAACTTTATAAGGCTCAGGTCTTGCTCTGATCAGCTACAGTTAGTCCCCAGCCTGCCAGCTGGCCTCTGTTAAATGAGATGGAAATGAAGAGAGATGATTTAGAAAGCACATTTATCTAGCATCTATGTCTGGAAGAAATAAAGGAAGCACTTGAAGAATCCTCCATGTGAAGTTTTGCCTGTTTTAATCCCCAAAGTAGTTTTCCATAATTGAATGTTTAAGGAAGTGTCTTGTAGAAGCCACTGTTTTCTTTAATAACATCTGGTGGCTTAGGTCCATGTAAAGCACTTTATTAATGATTATTAAAATCATAAAGATATTGAGCACTTTTTCTTTCCCTACTGTACATCTTGCAAAACTGCTACCAGACCATGCTCACTACAATATTCAATAAAAAATCTAAGTGGGAAATTCTCTTTGTTATTGCTAAAAGGAAAAAAATGAAACATTTTCTTTCATATTCTGGCATTCATTTATGTATTTTTTATTATTCTTCTTATTCTCTTAAAATACTATGAGACAGTCACTTGCTATGCACTAGGGATACAAAGATGTGTGGAACACTTCCCTCACTTCTGAGACACCCAGTTCACGTAGAGGATGAAGTTATATACAAAATTCATGCCATGATGCTGAGGATGACATGGGTTTATACTGGGCTCGTATTTAAGGAAGATGGGCACAGGGGTGACACACAGCTGAGCCTCGAGGAGTGAAGAAGGTGGCTCTAGACAAGTTGCAGGTCTCAGACATGGTAATCATGAACATGGTGCCATTGACTATGATTGAGAAGGAACAAAGGAGGCTCCATTTCTGGGATGGTACAGAATTCTCTCTCATGTCCTAATAGTCTAAGGGCCAGTCATGTAAGCAACTCCTTCATAAAGTGGTAGTCAGGCCAGCTATGTAAACTCTTTGTTGCACAGAGGTCCACAAAACAACTTGAAATTCAATGACACAAGTGCAATACAAATCGTTTTTTAGCTGCTCCTTGGGTACCCCTGCTTTGGTTTTATTATAGTGTGGCATACACATGAGCTTTTAGGTCAGTGAAATAAAACTGATGTTCTGGATTTATAGCTTATGAAGAACATTTTCTTGGGCAAATTTTTAAACTCTGAGTCACAATTTGTTCAACTCTGAAACAGAATTAATGAGGTTGAGAATGTGATTCAATGGTATACCACACGCCAAGTGCATGCAAAGCCCTGGATTTCATTCCAAATATTAAAAAATACACCATTAATTAATTAATTTAGTAGAATTAATGCATTAATTAATGCATTAGTAGAATTAATGATACATTTTAGGATTAAGATTTGACGTTAACAATTGTAACTAAACTGATAATCCTCTTAATGATCTCTTCATGGACCACGTGGATTCAATCTAGACACAGCCTGAATCTCTTTTGTAATTGCTGAGCCTTGGTCTTTGCCAGCATGTGTTGTACTTCATTCTGTTGATTACAGTCCCTCCTTCATGGTTTCCCGGGGCCTCACTTTCTTTCTGTCCAGAGCTGAGCCTCCTATTTCAGCAGGCTTGATGGCCAGTGCTGGGAATTGTATACAATCTAACCATTGTCTTTGCGCCTTAGAGAGGGAAAGAATGCAAATAAGAAAGCGTATTATCTCCACTGTTCGAGTATGAGTCATCTGTCAGGGTCACACACTGCTGATGGATTAAGTGTTTACAATAATGAACTTTGTCCTAACTTTTTACTCTTTAATCCTCTAACATCTAGCGAAGTAATGTCACTCACGAATCTTGAAGGGAAACCGGGGTACACAGCGATGCTCTTCTTCTAAACCACTCGCTTGCACTGGAAGGTGGCAGCTGGATTCCAGGCAGCTGTGGCATGGAGGGATGCCATGGGCTAATCACCAGCTGGGAGGGAAGAGGAAGTGAGTTAGGGGTGCAGTGAAGCACAGCTTCAAAAAACAGAAAAATGAGACAGGAAATGCAGGCTGACAAGCAGTTCTCAGGAACACAGCTTCTCTTTCTAAACAAAGGGATCCAGCTAACTAGCACCACAAACTGCAAAGTATCTTCCCAAGAGCTGTGGCCAATGGTAATTAAAGCACATTTCCTGGGCACTCTGTTTAGACAGGACTGTTGGACCGTGAGGGGTATTTCTGGCTACTTGCTCATCAGATTCCGATGTCTTCTCTTTGAGGAGGGACAGCCGTGTGCACTCCCCCAATCCTTCTATCTATTTCAAAGAGTGAATAGAAATAGCCTGTTGCACTCATTCTTCATTCAGACTTCAACAACCACAGGTGCACTGCACACATTATTAGCAAGCTGGACTACTGGGTCAAACATTAAATGACTCACCAGTTGATGTGTAGGGATGAAATCTGGGAGCGGGGGACACACCTCCCAGCTTTGTGACAGGATGAGAATTGCAGTCTAGTCTAGAACACCTGTCCTTTTTCATAAAATGTATACAGAATAATATAGTGTCCTCATAGTCAAATTAAAAGCTATTTGTTCCCTCTTCTTTCTTTGATGCACTGAGGGAAAACACGCACAGGAGACATCAGCTGTGCTTTTAGCAAGGACACATACGACTCTCCCAACATTCAAGTTTTCACTTGTGGCTAAAGGGTAAAACATGATGCTATTGTGACTTAATTTTTTCATTCTATTAGTGAGTAAATAAAACAGCTACTTTACCATCTCTTTCAGTGAGGATGTAAACCTCTGCATCATTCCTGGCAATAATCTCTGAAAATTCCTCTCTATTCAACCAGCCTTGAATTTTTGTGTGAATGGCATTCATATAACTCATACTTTCCCACATTTTGATTTGCACAGATTTCCTTTCTTTAGTAAATTTCAGCCTTTAACCCAGGATGAGACTGAGTTTTGTCAGTACAACATTCTCTCTGAGGAGAAGCTTGAGTGACATTCTGTAGAGGCTATGAGATGCAGGAAGACAGGGAGGCTGGCCCCAGATTATAGTTAAGGAGAGGTTTCCATCAACTCCCCACTTGCTTTGTCCACTCTCTTTGTCAGCCATCTTTAGAGGCCAGCCATCTTGAAGGACTGTTGCCCAAATGCCTTCATACTGCTCCTGACTGAGAACTCCTCACTTCCTTCCCCTAGGGGTGCATTTCCCTGAACACCTCACTACAAGATGTTATGACTCTGAAAATGCCATTTAAATCCTGGAGAAAAAACAAAAACAAGGAAAACATCGACCCAGTCCTGTGTACAGGTGATGTATTCTACTCAAGTTTCATTAATAATAAAAGTGATGATTAATGGAGCAAATTCTAAACAGAGAAATCTGAGGCCTCAAATAGAGAAGGAAATGGTAGACTGTGGTTGTCTTCCCATCCCTCATGCATGGTATTCGCCTCCTGAAATGAGCACAGTGCCCATGTGCAAGCAGTTGTCCCTCTAGGGAGTGACGGAGAGCAGAGAAGTTGGGACAGGGGCAATGGGTGCCCTTAGTGGGTTGTTGTTTTTAAAGAAAGAAAATAGCTACAGTAGAAAAGATCATTTCTCTTAAGATTTATCTTGAATAAAATCTGAGAGAAAATAGAAAAATGTGATGTCAGCCTCCAGGCACACTGAGCATCCATCCCCCAGTGCTTCTGGACTTCACATTTCATGGCTGCGACAGCCCTCTGAGGCGGTGGTGGCTCAGTAGTATCTTCACTGAGCACCTCCTTGGGGATGTCACCTCCTAATGTGATGATTAAAGATTTTCTCCTAGCATTGTGTTACTCTACTGGAAGGGAATTATGATCAATTGTTTTTGTTTTGTCTGTCACATGCCCTAAAGAGTAGATGAGGATGGACTTCTATGGCTACCAAAACTTGTTATTAAAATTCTCTCTTATGATCTGAATGTACTGCCTTTCTCTAACTCAGAGAGCATGAAGGGGGAGCTTGTGGGAGAATCACTAGAGCATCAGACAGAGGTTCCCAGAGAGTCAACAGTTATTGGGCCAACTGGGCCCTGCTGGCCCTGACATTTGGGGGCCAGGCAGGTCATCCTGCCTCTCCAGCCCCCAGCCTCATCCTAGTCCAGGGATGGGAGAGTGCTCCCATCTTTAAGTATTTGCATTGGCTCTGTCGGCACTTGAAGTGCAATTAGGGAGGTGTTGTAAAGACTTTGACTTGTTCTGTCAGGCTTCTCCACAGTGCTGTTCCAGGCCAATGTAACTCCCCGTTTGAACCAAGATTGGCAGAACCCTCCAGGTGGCTATTCCTTCCCATTATATACTGTCCTTTCATTTTTCATGCTCATTTGCAATTCTGAGATCCTAATTCTATTCATGTAGGGTTTTGCTATTGTTCTCAACTCTGAGGTAATGTGGACAGTCTCATACAGATCTTGCCCTGTTCCATTGGGGACTTCTTTCCCTTGTGGATTAGATTCTGGTCAAGAACATAATTCTCCTCATTGTTTTCTTCACCATCTGATACTTGGTACAGACAACAAAAATGATTAAGATCTTAGTTTTTTTCTTTTTTCTTTTTCTTCTGTTAAATGGGACTTTCAAAGCTACACAGATGGCCAAAGTTTAATTTTAGTGTAATTAATCACTTGGTGCAGGGGTTTTGCTGTTTTGTGGTTTTTATGTATAAATATGAAAAGGCAAGAAAGTAGAAGGGTTATGTATAAATAAGAAATAGAACAGGGAATAAAGAGTGAAAAAATATTATTTCATTGCTTTTATTTGGTTGATTGGAAATGATAACATTTTAGGGATTATTCTATCCGTGTACTGCAAAGACTGCCAAGAAAGGAATCTTGAAGAGTCACAATAACCCAGTTTTTAGCTCCTTTCAGGACAGAATAGGGAAGTGTTCAGAGATGGACGCCGAGTTCAATAGGACTGTTTCATCTTGACTTCTATATGTTTCTACTCTATAATTGGGAAACTTTTTTCTTTCTAACACATGATCTCCTCATCTGTAGAATATAATTACTGAACTACTTCACTGTGAGGTAGGAATTATATAATACACAAGACACATAATAAAGATCTAAAGTGTTGATAATTGGTAGGGACTGGATAAGTCCCTGCATTATTTCGGGGCTGGTCTCATGAATAAAAGGAGTAGGTTTGTGACTTAATATGAGTTATGTTTCCATGAAATGGTTGCTCATCCTCCCACATGCTGTAAGGCAATAAAGCTCTTGGATTTAGTATATTAAATAAGCCTGACTCAATAGAGTACAAGCAAAAAAAAAAAAAAAATCAGGATTTTTTTCTTTACTACTGTCTCTTAGAAGCCACTTTCTCAACTTGTTCTTTCTCCCCCTTCAGATGACTGTTGAGCAGATCATACTATATTGCTGATTATTGTTCAATGCAGAGTAGCTTTTAAAGAAGTAAAAACTTAATCTTACCCAATAAACACATATCTCCAAACTCACATTCAATTTAAATCTCCAGCATGAGCTTGGACTTCCCGTAAGTTCCCCAAACTGCGGAGGAGGCCAAGGCTGCTGATTCTCCTTGTCCTTCATTAAACACCATCTGGTAGAAGGTGGAACGAAGGCAGTATCAGCTCTAAGCATCTCAGTTCAAATTAGCTTATTACATCAGCTCTCGACTCCACCTCCCCAGGGCAGCCTGAGCCATGGCCCTGACTCCCTCCAGCTGTGCGTACAGCGTGCTCATGGTGACAAGGAGAGAAGAGCAGGGCCTTGGCCTCCTGCGTCTGGTTCATCTCTGCACAAGTTGTAGGCCAGGCTGGTCATCCAGAGGTGTGCATAGGGGTAGGACAGTGGGCTAAATTGGCTCATGGCCATATGTTACAGATAGAATTGGTTACAGAATTCATAGTGCCCCATGCAAAGCGAAAATGCAGGATCCTAGTTCAAAATTTAAGAATTTCAAGACATTGGCAGCAGAACATTCAACCAAGCTCAGGCCTCTTCTGAGTGCCTCTGAAGCCATCTCTGATGGTGGAACAAACCCTGGGAGGAGAGTAATGGGAAATCAAGTGACGAGCTAGAGTATCTGTTTCCAGGCCGTTGTGGAGCTGAAGAGCAAAGGCCATAGCAGCAAAAGTGCAAGGAGCTGATTCAGGAGGAAGAGCCTGAAGGATTCCCAGGAAGAGACTCAAAAGGGCTGAGCTGGTTAGAAAAACCACCGACTCCTGGTGGCCCAGTGAACCCATACACAGGGCTGAGCCTCTCTCCAGCGATGCCTCGCCCCTGGTCTTAGTGGCTGACCCATTTGTACTCTTTTGGAGCATGTTCCTCCACAAAATGAAGCCAGAAATCCAGTTAGGGATGGACCCTAACCTGGAGGATTAGTGTGCCTTTTTCTCGGCAGTGTATTTTATCTATTTTGTAAGAGTGAAAACTCCTCACCAAATCCTAGAGGGCTGTGAGTTTGTCCTGCCAGGTCACTGTGGCCCACAACAATTCAAAGGAGCCAGAGGACCTGAAAACTATCAGCAGCCACTCAGCAAAACAGCTCACATTTGACATTCATAACTAGGAATGTAACAGCACATTTTTCAGTTTTTTCCCGGGCTGACACCTTTATTTAAATCAAAAATTGTTTACTTACTTATACTCATTATAGATATTTAATAATGAAAAATCACTAATATACCAGCACTATGTTGTCACTAATTTGTCTTCAAGGACAGTAAAAGAGAAAATTGTTCCAGTAATATAAAACAGTATGCTTCCTGTGTGAGTACATATATATAATTTAAAATTTTTAATGTTAAATAACATACAATAAAAATTAAAATAGCATTAAAGACAGAAAGATACACCAAAGATTTGGAGAAAAATTATCAAGTAATTTAAAGTAATACACAAGGTAGTAAAATTTCAGATGGTACTATTTTCTCTTTTATATTTTGTTTCTTTTTAAATGTTTGCTATGGTTAATACATTGCCAGAGGTGAAAAATCAGTACATTTGTAGGTTTTTAAAAGCACATCATTAATGGGGCCGGGGATTTAGCTCAGTGGTTCCGGCGCCTGTCTTGCAAGCGCAAGGACCCGGGTTCGATCCCCGGTAACCACATACCTATACTGGGTGTGTAGACTCACGCCCAGCAGCAACCAGTACCACATACCACAGTGCCGGGCGTGGTGGCTCACGCCTGTAATCCCAGCACTTGGGAGGCAGAGGCAGGAGGATTGCTGTGATGAGTTTGAGGCTGAGCTCAGGGCCAGCCTGAACTACAAAGTGAGACCCTGTCTCAAAAAACCTAAAAAAAAAAAAAAAAGCACATCATTAATATAATCAAGGCATTTCTATTTTATAAGGTATGTGTGTTCATATAGTTTCTATCCCTGCTATACTTTATTTTCTGAGGATATGTGATGTTTTTGTATTCCTAGCTATGTAGTACACATAATAAATGCTTAGTAAACATTTGTAAAATAAACTAATGTATTAAAATGAAGAAAAGCAGGCTATTTTCTAATCCAGAGTTGCCCTTTCTCCAAGTTTTTATGGTTTTTATGTAGTTTTTATTCATTTGTGTATACTAAAGTTTTTTTGAACATTTAATTTTATTTTCACAAAAACAACATTTTTCTTTTTGCATTCATTTCTTCTGTAGTATCCCAATAAAACAATGCATTAAAAGCACAATAGGCATAAATAGTTCAATTTTGTAAAAGTAAATCAGCTAAATAAGGTTGGAAAAATCTTTAATGTCATTTAGCTACAGAAATATTCTAATTTCTAGGAGACTGGGTCAAATTCTAGAAAGATTTGGATTTCATATTAGACAGGCAAAGTCGGCCATAAAGAAGCTATAGTAAACATTAAAACATAAAAATAAGTTTGTGATTACTTGAAAGAGAAAAACTGAAAATAAATGGAGAAGATAAGAAATCATAACCTGCATTTGGTTTATTTCAAAGTTACTAGGATTAGAGGTCCCATTTGACCCTGCTATTTCCCTGCTAGGTATATATACAAGAAATAATTAAAAGAATCATACCATGGCAACATACATGCACCCATGTTTATAGTAGCTCTTGAAAACACCCCAAATGCCCATTACTCAGCCATAAAGAATGATACATTTATACTCAAATGGATGGACCATCAGGACATACTAATATGAGAAATAAATATGACACCTGTGTGTAAATACCATATCATTTTTCTGGCATAAGAAACTGAAAGTGTAAATGAGTTTAAAAAAATGTATGATAGGTCTGGTGAAATAGGAAGAAAATGCTCCAAAGAAAAAGAAAAAAGTGGGGGTAAGATAAATAGAGAAGGGAAAGAAAAATTTGATAGTTAAAAATAGGAAACAAAGCTTATGGATATAGAGGGTGGAAGTGGTAGGGAGGGCAGAGGGATGGAGAAAAACTGCAAAACAAGATGTGTCATATACTAGTACAAACTCTCAATGTTGAATGTAAACATAATGTATATATAAAAGGTATCAGTAAAGTCAATAGAAATAGTTACTCTTAGCTTCATTCTTAAATATAGCATCTGTTTGCTTAAATTCAAATGACTTAATAAAGAAATATTTCTTCCAGAATAGCAATTTAGTTATTAAGAGATTGAAACTTTGATTAAGAGATTGAAGCTATTGTTTGTATTCTGTAACCATCCTAGTATTACTACTGTATAAACCACAATATTTCAATAATTTAATTTTTATGCACAAATAAAACTAAACTTAGATATAAACATAGGTACAGAGCAACCAGAAACATCATAATGTTATAAATATATATGCACCAAAAGCATACAGAACATTTCTCCACTTAGCTGTCATTTAAACATTGAATGGACTATGTTTATTTTTTTCTTTGCAGTACCTAGCATTTTTCTTGATGACATATTATTAAGTTATATTATTAGAGAGTGTTTGGAGTATATGAAGAAGTGTTTTGAAAGGCAAATTATTTTCTAATGAAATCAGCACTATTTTTTGCAGCAGATTACTGGGTATTGCAGATGTTACTCATAAAATACCTGTCAAGAGAGCAAGAAGAAAATTTAATTGTATTCTAGGTAAATGGTACATATATCTTATTTTGTATAGGGATTGTATTGTGTTCAGAGGAAGTTTAAGACTCATGTGAACCAATGTGCTATTTTAGTAATGATAGGTAAACAAAAGTAAAGTAGTTTAAAAGAAATGATTAAATTTAAACATACGAGGTGTGATCAAAAGTACAGTGAGTGTTTAAACTTGTAAAATACTTATTACAGTAAAAGAGACTATCATTAATCGCTCTCAGAACACTCCTTGTCACTTTGCACATGCCTATCACATCATTCTTGGCACTTTCTGAAGCAGTTCTGGAAGTCCCAGAACCATTGACCCAGATGGATGAAAATGACCATGTTTTTTGAGCCTGCCTTTCCATTGGACATCATTCAGCACTCATATTCACTGTATTTTTGACACTCAAAAAAATAACTACCAGAACTATTTCAAGAATTGGCATGAATGATAAATATACTCAAAGCCAGGGGCAGGATTTTGAGGAGGATTTTTAGCATTGTCTTTTAGTGTAATCAATATTTTATTTTATCATGCACTGTAATGTTTGATCAGAACTTGTTTGGGAAATCCATTTTATCTATATTGGTTCTGAATAAAAATATAATGTAGTCATAACTGTGCTTCCATTTCTAGAAAACCAGGAAAAATGCATTTATAGAACATTTTTGAAGGATATACCTTGCTAATAAATGTTTCACAACTAAGAAAACAACAACTGTTGCTAATAACAAGATGTTATGATTTTTTAATAGATGTCTCTGTCAAACTCTTATGTGGTCACAAATAGGGAGTTTTGACATGACTGGATTAGGATGAATGAGTATGGATTAAGGATGTGACACTGGAACCAAGGGTGTAGGTAGAGCACCACCTTGGGTGTTTGTGACACCATTTTATAGGCTGGTATCCTGGACAGACTATAAGTGGACAGCGAAAAGGTAGGTTTGCTGCCGCTGCCGCTGATTGCTGCCCACTGCCTTCTGCGTAGCATGCCATGGACTGTTCTCTGTGATGCCCCTTTGCCATGCTGCCTGGCCTTGGATCCAGCCTACTGTGGACTGAAACCTCTACAAATCACAGCTGAAATAAAACTTGCCTCCTTTCACTTTGGGTGTCAGGTATTTTCTCTCAGCAATAAGAAAAACAACTAAGATACAAGATAATAAGTAATTTGTTTCAATATATAGAAGTTTTTAGCAGTACTTTTTCTACCCTTCCTTTACTGTGTCTAATTGTTTTGTTTCACTGCCTTTTTTTACGCCAACCCAAACTCCACTCTGTGGAAGCTTTTCTGAGATTGTTCTTTCTTGTATACTTTATCTTACAGAAACAATTATTGACGTATCTTGCTGTGAGATAAATCAGATCTCAGATTTCTTATTATTCACAAAGCAGTCATTCTTACACCAAAAGCACAATCAACAAAAAATAGATAAATTCCATATAAAAATTAAAACTTCTCATGGTACAGAGAATATTATGAAGAAAGTGAAAAGACAATGTAGAATGAAAGAAGAGTTTTTAAATCATATATTTTATAATATTTTTGTATCTAGAATATATAAAAATGATATAACTCAACAGTAAAAAGGCAATTTATACAATTAAAAATGAAAAAAGGATTTGAATTAATATTTCTTAAAGAAGGAATACCATGAAAAGATGTTCAGTATCATTAGCTGTCAAGGAAATATTAAAAAAAAATGTAAGACACTACTTCAAACCTACAAGGATGGCTACAGATAATAACAAATGTTATTAGAATGTGGAGATACTGGATTCAGATACTGGACTCAAATACTCACCAGACATGGCTGGTGGATATATAAAATGGCATAGTTGCTTGAAAAAGATTGTGGTAGTTTTTTAAATGATTAAATGTGGAGTTGAATGATTAATTCCGCTCTTGTTTAATACCCCTCAATCACACTAGTAATTATATATAAATATAGTAGTATCCATATTCACAACAGACAAAAACAATCTCTAAACAGGATCTACCAGTGGTCAAGAAACATATAAAAAATTCTCAGCTTAGGGCCAAGGATTTAGCTCAGTGATTCTGGGACCTGCCTTGCAAGGGCACGGGCCTGTGTTTGATCCCTGGTAACCCCATACAACAATGCCAGGCATGGTTATTCATGCCCACCAGAAATCAGTATTATGTACCACAGTGCCAGCCATGGTGGCTCATGCCTGTAATCCGAGTGCTCAAGAGGCAGAAGCAGGAGGATTATTGTGAGTTCCCGTTCCATTTGCCTGGGCTACATAGTGAGTTTGGGCCAGCCTGAACTACGAAGTAAGATCCTGTCTCAAAAAAAAAAATTCCCAGTTTCACTAATCAGCAGAGAAATTCACATCAGATCCACAGTGAGGTACCATTTCACTCCAGTTAGAATGGTTGCTATCAAAACAACCAAAAATAGCAGATACTGGCAAGGATGCAGAGAAAAGGGAAGTTTTATACACCGCCTATAGGAATGCAACTTAATATAGCCTTTAGGGAAAGCAGTATGGAGATTCTTCAAAAAACTAAAAATGAAAGTACTATTTGATTCAGTAACTCCACTACTGTGTATATATATGCAATGAAAATAAAATTTCACCAGAAAAAGTACTGGCATTCACAGCATTATTACAGTAGCTAAAATATGAGACTCAATCCAGATGTCCTTCACAAGGGATTCACTTAACCTTTCTGGGTCTCAATAAGACAAACACTGTGATCCCTACTCATGGGCACCATGGGAGCTGAATGAGATGCCTCCCACTTGAGTATTACAACTAGCTCAGCTTCATCACTCATCTGCATATCACATGTTGTTCCAAACAGCCAACTCCCTATGTAAGCTTTTTTGGGTATTTATCATATTTTGCAGGTAGATTACTTTCTTGATGACAGTTTATGACATACAATTTCTCAGTCTCTATAGAAAAACCTTGACTCCATGTAAATTTTTCAGAGAAAGCAAATCTTGTTGACACTGCATGACTTCTTTCTCGATCCTACTGCTTTCTCTTCTTTCAGACAGTGTATCAGTGATGTTAAAGTTTTCCTACCCAACTGTGTAATGAGGATAACTGTAAATACTATAGGTCAGTAATGTGATGGCTAATAACCAAAACATGAATAGAACCAGTAGCTAAAACAGTCTCGGTTTCTCTACTGTCTTTCCTCACTAACACACACACACACACACACGCTGTTTCTTTAAAAAAAATCCTTGCTCTGAAATAATTTCAGTAGTAGAGAAATAAAGCCCATTCAAGTCCCTGGACTACTATTGTCCATCTCACTTTCAATGAATGCTTCTTATTCTAGAATAAGAAAAATTATTGATAGATTTAAGGAATATTTCCATTAAAAAATAGATCTGATTATGGATGCTAGATGGTGCAACAGTGCAAATAATGTGGGTTGTGGAGTAAAAGCACTGGTTTTTTGACGCTGTCCATGAGGAATAGTGTGGCCACTGGAATTTGCTGTCGCAATTTGTTATGTTGATGAGATTGTTTTGCATCAGTGAAATATAATGTAAAGTAGCCGCCATAATGATCAGCACATTGTAGGTACAATACCAGAGACGATTACTACTTTAGGGACCTTTGCATTCTTTAACAAAGCTGCTTTTGCTGTAAATTTTAAAATCTGTATTGATTTTGTCTCACTAGGTGACCTTCCAAAAAGCTGGCTCTTTCTACTGCTTATTTGAAAAGTGAAGGAAAAATGACAGTTTTCGTGTTTAAAACTAATAACAGTGCAAGTAAGTTTTCCTGAGCACACTGAACTTTTTTCTTAGACATTTAAAAAATATTGGCCCAGTGCAGTCCAAGGGGAGATTACAGACAAACTCTTAAGAAATGACCTCCTGTGTAGAGAAACACAAACATTATCTGTACAAATGTTCTCATCTGATCTCATCTACTATTTTGGGAGGGAGAAGGAGGAAGTAGCTCACAGCATCACAGGCCTCTGACTTCAAAGCAGCTTCAATTTTAAACTCCTGTTTGATTTGGAAAAAAAGCCTGGTCAGATGTTCAGCCTTTTAAAAAATCAAAGAACATTAAGAAGTTCCGCCACTGCATTCGCTGGGTTTTAAAACCTGATTCTTTTCCAGAAAGGAAAGAATGGTCTGTGGAAGGAATACTATGTAATGAAACATTTCTCATGAGTTCAGTTTTTTTACTTTCTCAGTGTCGTTAGGGTCGATGACACCAGTTTGACTCTACAGAGTAAAGTGGATAGAGAAAACAGAAAAAGCTAAGCTAGGGGGCTGCTCCGTGTCGCAAGCAGAGACTGTCACAGCAGAAGCTGGGGTATCCCTGTGCATGGCTGCTCCCCAAGAGACACTCCTGGCTCTTCGTGCTCCTGTGCTGCCCCTCAGATGCTGCAGCCTGTCATGCCTCTCTTGGACACTCAGAGAAAGCTACTGCTCAATTTTCCACTGGCTTCTTCCATGAGACAGGGTGGGCTGTCATTAAAAAATATTATAATTTAAGTAGTTTAAGTATCAGAAATTCATTTTCACTTTGTTGCAATGGCTAGAAGTCTGTGACACAGGGACACCATCGTCAGGTGCTGCAAGAACCCTCTTCCTTGTTGAGAGATGGACTCTATCTTCGGTGTGACCACATGACCTTTTCCTGGTGCAGGTGCAGAGACAGAGAGAAGCCAGTCCTTCCTGCTGCCTCCTCTTCTGAGGGTCTGAGTCACATCACAAAAGCTCTACCCTCATGACCTTATTTCAAAACTTCATCTCTAAAGAGAAAATTCACATTTAGATAACTCAAGAAACTAATGTGTATATAAAAATGCTAACACTAGGGAGACAATGGGAAGTAAAAGCTCTCTCTCTCTCTCTCTCTCTCTCCTTCTCTCTCTCCCTTTCTCTCTCTTTCTCTCTCTCTCTCTCTCTCTCACATACACACTCACATCAGAACATTCAAGTCAACCCAAACTCCCAATTTCAAATAAAGTCTGAAGGAATGCCAAGTTATAATCAAAAAGATCCTTGCTCAACATGAATTCAGAGAACAAAAGATTATTTGCATAACTAAAATGTCTAATTTCATAAGACTGAGAAAGCCTAATATATCCAGCTTCAGTGTAAAAGGTCCAAGGGAACCAGGGTCTGTTTTCTGGACCTGCTTTTCCTGAAGAGTACTTAAACTGGATCTCTGAAGTTACTCAGAATTTTCCTACATCCCATTTTAATAGAAATAATTCTAGGGTTTGGGGTTTTTTTTCTATTTTAAATAACGCTTCTTTGAATATACCAGCACATGCCTCAGGAAAAATCTATTTTAAAAAAATCAAATGGCTATTCTAAATTTGAAAAATGTAGCACATGAAAGTAGAAACCCAATGGATTGGTTTAATGACAGATGGGATATATAAAAGACAATACTCATTAGTTTAAGATCAGTGCAAAGGACCAAAGCTAAATCACAGAAAGAGAGAAGATGGGGAAAGAAACAAACAAGACAGACAAGCTTCAGCATTGGGTTCATTGTGTGAGTTTACCGAGTCCTGGACAGTAGAGTCTTAACATTTCCTTGGCCATAGGACTGGGTCAGGGTTAGCACCTGAGGTTGGTGCAATCAGAGAAACTTCTGGGTATGTAGCCTCAGTCACTAGAATAAGATGCCCTTTTTTCTCCTGGACTTGAACATGAGATATAAGTGTCATTTGGGAGCTTGTGGGCTGGTGTCCAGTTGGGGCCAAGAGAAGAAAGAACTGAATGCTGATCACGCCTCTTTCCACCACCTTCTCTTTTCAGAGGAAATACTCCAGGCCCTGAACTCTGAGAAGGGCACAATTTATTGCATGGCTGATTATTTTTACGCACAGAATCTGCCTGTGAAACTAGACTGAAAATCTCTTTTGCTTCCTGTTTAACATTCTTCTTTATTCCACCTTCTTTCCTGGGACTGTATTTTGTAAAAAACTCAAGGAGTTTGTGCTCCAGTGTTTCTTTTTATGCTCTTCTCTGCTTGCTCTTTGTGTCCCCTCCCTCGCAACCCACACATACGTAAAATTAACCAAGTCAGAGCTTGCCCACTGGCAGGCTGGAGGAATGGCCCACAGATAGGCTTCATTTCATCTTGATAATATATTTTAAAATTTTGCCTTAAATGCAGACACTTAATATCAGGAGATGCTATGTGGCAATTCTCATTTCAGGCCTCTCTTGAAATATCCAGACATGTGGCAGCCAGCCCCATATTTCTGCACGGCCAAAGTCAGCTACAACTGGTCTGTTTTACTCATTCGCCTACTTTGCTCTCCCCCTGGAAGTTCCAGAAAGACAGCAAGATACAGAGGCAAATAGTAGCCACGCACAGTGACCACAAGACCTTCCACAGCCCGCAAACTCTGCTGCACTTTGGCACGTAGCTGTGTCACACTAGGCAGTGACAGGAGCAGCTCAGGAAGCTATACTTGCAAGGGCCGCAAACCTAAGCAGAAATCTGGTGGGCACAGGACCAAGCAAGCAGCAGTAGATGGTTCAGGGTTAGGGGTCACGGTCATGTTGAAAGCCCACAGGGCCCCAGCGCTGCAGAGGAACAGAACAGAAAGGAACAAGTGAGCCGAGTGTGAGGACACCTTCATGTCCAGAATGCAGGCCGGGAGCCCTCCTCTCTGCGTCACTGAGGGAGGCCTCATAATAAAGTACATTTTCTCTGCATTTTACTGGTAACCATACTAGTTTCTCCATTCATTTTTATCCTCAATGACCTCTGTATACTCTCCAGAAACATCTGATTATCAGAAAGCATTTTTTAAGTCCAACAACCATCATATAAATATATATATATATTTGATATATATTTGATTGATATATATTTGAGATATATATATGTGTATATATATATATATATATATATATATATATATATATGTATGTATGTATTTGAGAATCACCAGTGTTTTTTGTTATTGGGTTGTTACTCTAAAACACAGTGGCTTAAGACAGCAGCAGCTTCCATTCCTCACTGTGAGGAGCACACTGAGTTGGGCTGATCTCCACTCATGAAAGGTCACTAGAAGCTGCTCGAAGGGGATTCACACCCAGAAAATTTTTGGGAGGATCACATGCTCCTACTTCTTGGGTGTGGCTGAGTGTCTGCTGCACTTGGGCAGGGCTGTTGGTGGAGACCCCAGCCCAGGCCTTTCCCCACCACTGCACAGCTCCCATCTGGCTCACGGCTTGGCTCCAGCGGGAAGTTCTTACTCATCAGCTTCAGAACTCAAACCTGTACTTGTCACATTTTGAACAAACACCTCTCCACACATGGTGTGTGTGGTAGTCTCCTGGCAGCTCATGAACAGTGCAGAACACCACACTGTCCTTCGTATTCCCTTGTACTTTTGCATATTTTAAGTGTTAACCATGGGTTGCCAAAGGGTTCCAAGGGATATTAGAAAGCCTTAAAGGCTTATATTGGCTCTGTAAGAGGCTTATATTAGCCCAGGGAAATGTGAAAGTTCTAGAATTTTCATGAATTGTTTCCAACATATTATTTCTTATAAAAAATTCATTTGTTACTTATTGGTTTGGCATTTGTCACAAGTTTTGGATAAAACTGACAATGAGAAGGACTGTACTTTAAGAGACAGAAGGCAGAAGCTGTGGTTTTCTAGTCCAGGAAGCTGTGTAAAGCACTTAACATCTCAAGTCAAGGGGAAGAGATGTGGAACACCCCTCTCAAGGCAGAGTATCAAAGAATTCGGGGGCTATGTTTCAAAACTGGTTGTGCTGGATTTCCATTACTATAGGAAAATACTTGAGTTGACCAATTTATAGAGAGAAAAGGTTAATGTGGGCTTTATGGTTTTGGAAGTTTTGGTCCATAGTTTATTGGTCCTATTTCTTTTACCCCTGTGGTGAGGCTGCTCATCACAGCAGACAGCACACAATGAAGCAAAAGATGCCCAAAGGAAAGATAACAAAGAAAGGAGGAAGAATAAGGAGCTGGGATGCTGCTACCTGCTCCAAAGCCAGGCCTATAGTGAGGCAAGACTTATCACTTGTCCCCACCTCTGAAAGTTTCCAGCCTCCTCATATTGCTATGTCAGAAACCAAGCCTTTAACACAGAGGTATTTGGGGAGAGGTATTTAAAACACAAACTACAACATTGCTATGGATTTTTTAAAAAATAAAAATATATAGATACTCTAAAATCTGATGGGTGCGTCATCTTACCATGTCTCCTTATAACATAAAGTTCCACCTTCACTATATTTCATTAGCTGGGCATCTAGCTCACAATCAGTGTGTTGCATTTCATGGGAGAAAATAATGTTAAGTGGTCCATTCTAAACATGAATTCCTCTCACATTACAAAGGAACTGTCGATAACTCCAAAGTCTTTTTAAAAAATCATCCAGGAGATACACCATTATGTAGCTGCATGCCTGATGGGAAACTAACCCTGTGGTTCCCTTTTCTTGAGAAGTACGCTTCCTTTCCCCACAAATTTTAAACAGAGAATTATTTCTGCATTTGGGGGTGCTGTTATTTGGGATTCCCGAAAAAGAGATCTTGAAATGAGGACAAAATGCCTGTGGTTCATGAGGCTGTTCCAGGATAATGGGCCATAAATCAAAGGCAGCCAACAGGGCACCGTATGTGCCAGCTGTCTCAGTGGGTGACTAGAGCTCAATCTCACTGCAAAGCTCTGGGAAAAGACATAAAATCACCCATCAGCCCTAGCCTACCACAGGCCAGAGAGCTGGGATATGTACATTCCCACCTTCCGACATAATTTGCATAATTTCCTGCTCATAGGGGCTCATGGATTCTTACACATTTCAACAGCCAGAGTGGATCCCAGCAGCCCAAGAGCAGGAATCAGTCACTGTGAATCAGGTACATGTGCATGGACATGGTTGAGGACCCTAAAAGGCATCCATAGAACAGATACACAAAATGTCACATCTCATATCAGTGCTCCTACTTCACTGAAACAAGTGAGACCAAGGACGCTTGGACATATGAAAATTTCTAACCAGCTTTTCCTGATTTTTTTCTGTTTTATTGTTTCAGACTATACATGGAAACTTCTTAATTTTTACAGGTTGCCTTAGTTGCTCTCTTCATTATTGAGATATAATATTCAACTCTCAAATTAAAGGGAGAGAGATTTTTTTGGGCTCATATTTCAGTTCCTATTTGGCTCACTCCTTCAAGGGAGGCTGGCACAGACAAGGGCCCATTAGAGCCAAAGCTCACCTTATAGAAGACAGAGAGCACAAAACAAATCAAAGGAAGAGCCTGGGTGAAAGATATCCACTCCCAGGTCATGCCTAAAGTGCTCACTTTTTCAGACCAGGTGTCATCTCATAATGCAAGTCAGCCACAATACTCCACTATACCAGTCCCCTTCAAAAGGACCTGCTCTGGTTCCACGCAGCTTTTGGGAAACACCTAGATTTAAACTCCACCAGAGGTGAAGGTAAAGAACCTTTCTGGGACACTTGTGCTATTTTATCATTTTCTGAAGCAAGCCAGTTTTATCCGACAGAAAATGATTAACTTTTGGAGCATTTATGACACTGCTTCTAGACATCGGTCTTTCAGCTCATTTTGTTCTGTGAGGCAGTGCTCAGGATGGTTGTTCAGAAAGGATGTGTTCAGTCTCGCCAGTCAGAACTCATGGGCTGGCTCTGTGTTTCTCGGTGTCTGTCACATTGCGCGGGCAGGGGCCCAGGCCAACCCTGTACTGTCCAGACAACCCTTTGGACCCGAGTTTCCCTGCCCATTCTCTTCAGAAAACAAGAGAACTGAGAAGCAACTTGTGAGTTGGATGGCTGTGATCTGCCTAGAAACCCCCTGTCTCCTCATGACGCACCCAGGAAGGGGTCCAAAGGGGGGCCCCAATTGTTCCTGTTGCATTTCTTCAATTTATAAATCTACCAAATGTATATCACTTTCTTCTCCAACCATGGCCAGTTTTATCTGGGCCATTCTATTTAAGGAAGATGAGGCCGTGCTGCTGAGATTCATATTTGTAAAGATCTAAGGACAGAATCACAGGAACTGGAATTTTATTTCTCTTTTCCACACTTTCACAATAGGACACTTGGCACATGCCTAGTGGTGAGTTTGTCTTTTGTTCTGTTCTCCCCAGCTTTGCCACTTTCTCCTTGCCTCTGAACAAAGCCCTTGAAGTTCACAGTGGCAATCCATAAGTCCAAGATAGGTTAGACTGTGTTCTCATAAAAGTAGATTGTGATGTGCAGTTATACTATTCTAAATCAGAGGAGACAAACTTGAAGCTCACTGGTCAATTTTGTTAAATAAATATAGATATACAGACAAAGACAGGCATAAATATATAATATATAGATACAAATAGACATGATACATACATCAATGGGAGTGTACACATGTGGATAATGTTTTGTTTGGTCCTGACAAAAATATAAGTTATCTATGTAGATATATAGGAATCCATACTACGATTAAGATACTAATTATAGACATCTAATTAAAGTTGCATAAACATTAAATTAAAATTGCCTATACTTTAAATATAGCATATTTAAGTAACAATGCGTTGTCCTCCATCCTTCAAAAAGATATAGACACAGTGGTATGTGTCTGTTGTAGCCTCAGCACTCTCAGAGCCTGAGGCAGGAGGATCACAAGTTCAAGCCCAGCCTGGGCAACATAGCGACTTAGTCAGACCCAGTTTCAGAATAAAAAGTAAAAAGGCAAAAAAGGCCATAGCTCAGGGTAAAGGCCCTACGTTCAATACCTCTCATTATAGAAGAGAAGACTAAAGATTCAGCAGCACCGAGCCCTCTTTGCCACAGTGACCGCGTGCAATTGTGAACAACCACTTCTCACGCAAACCGGTGAGCACTGCCCAGCCCGCCCCTCACCCCTTGTTGCCTGTTGGCTCCTCGACACTGGCCAACACCAGTCACCGCTGTGCTCTGCCACCAGCCTGCATCGGTGGAGCTTCCGCGTTCCAGCCGGGCTGTGTTGAAAGCTACAGGAGGACCCGAGATCGGCTTCTCCTCCACCTAGCACTGGCAAGGCCTCCAACAAATACAGCGAAGAAACCGCAGCGCCTTCGGCCACTGCCCTGACTACGGACCAAAGTCACGGCACCATGGTGGGAACTGAGGATGCAGACCAGAGAGACAAAGAGCCGAGCTCATGGACAGATGCTCTGAAAACTTCCTCCTTCCTGGGTCACACGTGTGACGTCAGTGAGGGGGAGAACGAATGACCTACTGAATCTTATTGTGGAAAATGTGGTAGCTCCAGGTGCCAGGAAGCCGAGGATTCCCTGCCGCTCACCTCACAGGGCCCTCTGCCGTTAGTACTGCTCAACTAGGAAAGACTACTTGACTTCATTCTTTAAAAACGAATCTCAGCCCTAACAGGGGGAGAGAGTGGCTTTACTTTATGTTACAGAAGGCCTGTTCTTTCTAACGTGCCCCCGTGTTTGGAGGAGATCCCCGCAGCTCACTGCAGTCAGGCGGCCTCGTTCTCCAGGGCTGCGAGCTCACCCAGCCGGGACCAGAGAGCACCCGACTCCAATGGCTCCGTCTACCTCAGCCCAGGCTCCCAAGGAGAGCGAGGACCTGATGCACAGGTTCTTCAGAACGGAAACCTGACCTGCAAAACCAAAAGAAACCTAAGAGCCTGTCTATACAAAAAAAATAATTTATGGGGGGAAAAAAGTCCCGAAACACTCCTCTGCTTTGGAGGCAAACTCGAACGCCTTCCTCTGGCCTGTGCAGTCCGGCCTGCTGACCAGGCCGCGTCCCCCTTCCCGACCCAGGCTCTGTTTGCCCCACAGCCCGCGGTTCCGCTCCGCAGTCCAGCAGGCCCACTCGGAGGCCTTCCTGCCCACTGGACGCGGTGATCTGCCCACAGATGCCTTGTTTCCTGCCGGAAAAGACTCACTTAACCGTTCCATCTGTGGATGCCACTGCATTCGCTGCGACCCACAACTTGGTCCTATCAGAAATGGCCTGGTACTTTTCTTGCTATTGTTTGGTTTTCGCACTAGAAAGTTTGCTCCATTAGAGCAGCACACAGCGTGTCCTCAGTAAAAAGCTGGGTGAGGGAATAAACAAATGTTTGGAGATAAGCAGGTGAGAACAGAATTTGATTAGCTCCGAAGCAGGACTAAAAGAAGCAAAAGGGAAACAGCCAAGAAGAGGCCAAAAAGCGGTATGAATTTTAAAGAAAAGCTGGAGGCAGAAGCTTTCCGCCCCATTGGGGAGCCGCCCTCAGCTACCCACCATGTTGACTTTCCTGTCAACACAGCTTGAAGCTCAGGAAACACAGGGGGAGAGGAGAAGGGCCGGCACCGGATGCTGCTCCTGCCAGCTCGCTCCGCACCCAGCACCCAGCCTGGTCCTGTCCGCATGCCCCTGGGGAGCACAAGTCCACGAGGTCCTCCTGGGCTCTGGCTGGCTCAGGGCCCTGGGGGAGGGTGCAGCCCACAGTGTGTTGTCTCTGGCTCCTCCTCCAGCTGGGCCCATGTTTCCCGAGTCCCCACGATCACCACCACTGAGGACTCTGAGCTCTGGACAGAAAAGTTTTGGAAGGACAAAGGCTATTTCCAACGGTGAGCTGGAAGACCAGCCTAAGCACAGTGCTCCATCCACAGAGGCAGCCGAGTCAGGCTATTCCTACGGCTGCTCTCATTCAAGCCTCGCAGCCTCTCCGCGAGGTCTTATTATTGTGATTATCTATACCTTCACGTGACCGAATCCGAGCTCAGACAGTTGTACCAGCTGCGGAGGTCACAAGGCTGAATGGCCGTGTAAACCCATCCGTGGTTCTCCGTGCTGTGAAGCTCCAGCGTGCCCAGATGGGCAAAGCGCGGTTAACCTTTCTGCTGGGCTCTGGTTTAACTGAATAACTGCTCAGTTTCAAGGATTGGTTTCTTTTCTTTTTTTTTTTTTTTTCTTTTATTATTGGTAAATACCTAAATATAGTCATCTAATTTTCTCTAGATAGCGATATGCATCCCAAAGAAATGTGGACATCTTTGCACATCGCTTTAATTTTCCCCACAGCGGTCTTTGTGGAGGCTGTTTTTTGACTGCTTTTTGAGAGGCTGGCTGTCTAGGCCCTCAATATTCGTTCCACACGCTATAGAGAAGGGCCCTGCCTGCGCTACACTTTGTGTGCCGTGCTGCCCTCTAGCGGCACAAATATAGACAGCCGCAGCTCAAGCCTCACCTGCATTTTAAGACCCGAGAAGCTAAACTAAATTGCTTCAGAGTTCAGCTCTGTCCAAATTTCAGATCAAACCTTCACTCAGCGGATGCTTTAATTGACCTGCATTAATTGAAAGGTACGTGAGCAACCATATTCCTTCTTCCCTGTGACCCAGGATTAGAGTACCAGTTCAGTGTGAGGCAAGCTCTGTTCCATCAGCTTCTGGTGCCAAAGCGATCCTTACTGTTTCTCTCCCCATTGATGAAAAGCTACGAAAAAGCTGCGGAGAACATAGGAAAGGCAGTAGTTGTGATTATTGTGTGCCCCGCGCGCAATGCTTTTCTTTTACACCCGTGATGGGAGCATGAACCAGAGGGCGCTGCTCTCTGTGCAGTGAAATAACCCCTGGAACGCAGCCCCCTCTTAGAAATCCTGACACTTCTCTACATTCTACATTCAAAGGAAGAAGCAGGGGCTTTGTGAGAACAGAGAGGCAGGAATAATTCTCTCGAATGCCTCTTGTTACACAGCAGTACAAGTGGTCCTCGCGTTTTCACTATTTACTTGCTCCTTCTTTGGCTGGTGTGGTTGTTTTAGAAGCTTTATGTATCAGAAAACAGAGGCTGGGAAGCTGAATCTACCTGACACCACAGGACTGCTCATGCTGGCTGAATTAGTCCATCTTCCAGTTTTCTTCATTGAATCCACCATTGTTTTGACAGTTTGCCCAGACAACAAAACAATCTCGATTCATGAGAGCAGCTCACAAAATCTGCAGTCTGAACTTGCAAGAATTCTGACTCGGACTCAGTTCAAAACTGCTTTCTCTTTGGATTTTATTACCAAAGCAGCAATCTATGGTGCAAATGTTAGAGCTGCTGATACAATGGATGAAAAGGTAGATGTTGGCTTGTTGAGCTGTGCATGCTCATCCCAAAGATGCATCCAAGACTCAGCTCAGCCTGTGGAGTTAAAGAAACTTCGGAAAGCTACATCTAGGCTTAGAATAGAGGAGGGATTTACATGCCACCTGGAGGCCTTACAGGTTAAGTAGTAGTATCGGAGAATCTGGAGTGTTTCTCTTGGAGTAGCAACGCATCCATAATAAAAAGGCATTTCTGGGAAGGAGGGTATAGATGGACAGTGGGTGGTCTTGGGGAGAGAGGGGCTACAGGATGCTTTTCTCAACCAAAAGATCCTTGCTGATAGAATTGGAGATAGTTCATTCTGCAATTCAAAGTGGTCATGTGATAGATTCAGCCAATGAGAGATGGAAATCCATACCAAAGACAAACTTTCCCGGCAAAAAGGCAATGCCTCATTAGGAGCCAGTGTGTAGGTAAGACTGTTTATTCTTGGGGCCAAGACTCAAGGGTTAGCAAGAGATACATTTGAAAGTTTATTGCAACTTATTCTCTTGAGGAGAAAGGAAATCCCTTTAAAACAAAGAACTCAATTGTTGTTTAGAGATTCTTTGGCTATTCATTGGGTTTGGGTTATGAATAAGCAAAATATCATTTCTATTCGGTGGATCACTTTCAAGATGGTGATCAGTTTTGAAACCACACATTGAAATGCCGATCAGTTCAACGAACAAACCTCATTTTAGGGTCCTGACTACTTCTAACTCAACTTTTCTTCTGTTTGACATTGACTTATCTGTGACATTATGGGGAACAACAGCCCCTTCAGGGGACAGTCATAAACTCATCCACGTACAGCTGATCAACGACTCACCGATAAGTATAACTTGACACAAATGTTTAGAGAAATCTATGAGAGTATGCTCTTTAACAAGATATTTGTAAGGAAGATACAAGATATCTTTGTGTTAATTCAGCAGAAAAGTATCACAGTACCATCAAAAGAGCTATTTGCCTCACATGGGATACATAAATGTATGCATAATAGTGATTCATATTGTAATTATAGGTCATAATTATCTTCACATTATTATATACTTTTTTCCTATCATGTAAGTACTTCTATTAAATAATTAAGGCCAAAAACAGGGTGAACATTTTACATCATTTATCTAGACTCTTGAATAATTTTATTCGGAACAGTTATAGAGAATTCTATGTATTTTTAAAATTTCCTCCTTCATACCACAAAAGTCACCTTGCATTATATAAAAACCCACTAAATGTATAATCTATGCCTTTGTGTCTCATAGGAGGTTGTTTTCACCCCGGGTCAGTACATTAGTAACTTCTCTCAGGTCTAGCTGGAGTCCTGGTGGGGTTAACATGGGGAAAGGTCATGTTTGGCTGAGGAGAGAAGAGTACGCCCAGCAGAAGAGTCAGACACTGTGCCCAGGTAGAGCAAGCACCCTGTGAACCAGCTACATGGAGATGTCTGTGGTCTTTCTGAACAGGTGAGGAAATATTTTTTAACTATCACATCTTTGGGCACTGGCAGATCTAATTATGACATAGGTGCATGTCAGCGCTGTCCCCTACAGAAGGACACAGTAGCTCACTAGGGAGTCACCTGGCCGCCAGAACCACGCCTGGCCCTGTGAGGACCAGCCTCCTTGTTGCCCCAGCTCCTTTGCTGAAGAATTGGATTACAGGATTTCCTGTTGGTGTCTGAAGGCTGTCCTTGGAGTTTAGAGCAAATTAAGTTTTTATGATCACTCCGGAAGTACTTGGAGCTCTGCATTAAAAGGAATTAAAATGTTGGAAACTATTTCCAGCCAGCTTTAAATAAGTTTCATAAAGAGACCAAAGTCCCTGCTGTTCTTGTCATGTGTCCTCTCTCAGGGACCCCTCCATGACCATGGAATCCTAAAGGTCCAAGACAGCACAGACAAGAAGACTTCTCCCGTGGGGCTCAGGGGTTTAGCTGTGGTGCAGTTTTAGTGGTTTTAGGCTGCTCAAACAGAATTTAATATCTGTAGTAGGAACAGAAAGAAAGAAGAAAAGAGAGAGAAAGGAGGGAAAAGGAAGGAAGGAAGAAGAGAAGAAGGAAGGGAACAAAGGAGGAAAAGAGGGGAAGGAGGGGAGAAGGGAAGGAATGGAGAAAAACACAAAAATAAGAGGGGAAGAAACAGACAATGAAGAAGGAAAGAGGAGGCGGTGGAAGGAAGGGGGAAATAATCATGCATTCAGAAGATATATGAATAGAAGATTTGAATTTTGCTGATTTATTATTGACAGGAAGACATTTTTTGCTTTGGTTTAATTTTGGAGGTCCAGCATGTGGATGGTAGTTATTTTTCTCTTTTTAATTAGTATTGGTATTAGTTTGTAATAGATCATGTTTATATTCATGTGGAGGTTGTACATAGATATTTGCAACAGGGGGATTGTGTATACACATTATATGTTTGTTTTCATTATTTTCCATCCCTGCCCCTCTTTCTCAGTCCCCTTTCCCCATCTCCAACAAGTCTGCCTTTTTGTTGGAGATATTTTTTAACCTATAATGACATCATTCTGTGAGTTCTGAGTCTCTGCTTTGATCTAGGAAGACTTTGATGTCTGTCCCCTGAGTGTACCTCAATCGTTGCTCCATCTAAGGAGTAGTTTCCAGGCAGATGGTGACTCGGCTCTGTTCAGAGCTCATGAACTTGAAGACTAGCTCTTCCTGACCTTCGCTCCGAAAACTTCACCACCTCACCTGGAGTTGGGACTTCTTTCATTTACTGGCTAATTGTCCTCTGATAGTCCTGCTTTGCTTGATATTAAAATGTTAAATAATGTTCTCCAACTTTCTAGAAAACATCTCAACATGACCCAACTTACAGATAATAACCTAATCTGGTGAAATTAACTTCCACAATATCTATGATGTGATCACAACTGAAACCTTGATACAAATAAATAATATATTTTAAACTAGTGTATTAGTTCTATGCTTCTAACAGAATTTTGGTTGCACAACAGAGGATGACAGCAAATCTATGAAGTACATATTTCTGTACGTATATTGCAATAAAAATATCCTTAAGTCTGTGAAATAGAATTTTCAGCTATTTAATTCTGTTTCTGTTAAAAACATTACCCTCACCTATCCAGATCTTTCCTAATTAAATCAAGTTCCTTGACGGGCCTGGTGGGTAGTTCCAACACATTTTCTTCACCTGCAATGAAGAAGACCACTTTGGGGAAGTACTGAACTTACAGTTCTATTCTGTGCTTATGAAATATAGTATCCTAAACCTCTAAAGAATTAAATTTGCAATTTATTCTTCGAAAGGGTGCCACCATTGCTTCCAATCATGGCCTCTCCCTGGGTTTCACACACACAAGGAATCAGAGAAGAAAGGACTCTTGACTTATGCCCTACAGTGTGTGACTCAGTCATAATAAGGAAAGAAACTTTGCCCACATATGTAAGTTAGAAATGGTTATCTGGTTTTCCAGTGACATTTCCATGGTATTGTGCCTTCATGAACCCAAGACATTGACTTAGACATCAATTACACTCTGTTTCCTAGGTGTTACATATTTGTGCCTCATTATGGACACAGATTTTTTTTTATATATGCAACCAAGAGAGTTGCTATAACTAGCATAAATGGGTGTCTAAGTGATTGTTAAGCAGTAGTTCCAGGACCTCTGTATGAGGTTAATCTTCCTATGAACTAGACTATATTTCTCAATGCATCTTCCATTCCTTCTGTATTAGTGAGAATCTTTGACAATGAATTCCGGGCATGCGTACCAAAAACAACTTCCCCAAATGATTCTTACCCATAGTATGGTTTAAACAGTGAGTAGGTTTGATCATTTCTACATTTATTTATTCATTCATCAAACATTTACTGAAATCCTTTAAAGTACAAGAGGTTACAAAAAATTAACAGGACAGTTATAGTCCCTGGCTTCATTACACTTGGAACCGGCATTTACTAAACTATTGCACGGCCAACAGTGTAATGGCTGTTACAAAATTTTAGCAGATTTCCTACTAGAAAAAAACCAAGGTAGGAATAATCAGAATCCTAAAGGGTAAAAAGAGTTGTAAGCACTAGGAGGCCAGATGTTTACTATGACTGGGGATTAGGGCAGTAGGACTGTGGTAACTGTCATCATCCTGAGTGAAGCCATTTTCTGTCAAGAAGAGGGATGAAGAAGGAGTAGAGAGGAAGACTTTCTTGACTTCAGGACCATACTCTTCTCTTCCCTATGAATAGAGGTGCTGCCTTCTCACCAGAGATACCAACCACAGAAGGTGCTGACTAAAGTTCCCTTTGAGACTGGCAGTTCCTTTAAGAGGAAGAAGTGAGTATCTAATTCCCCAGGCCAGTGTCTACTCACATAGAAGATTTCCTGTTCTGCTCTCTGTGGCTTCCTGGGTCCAGCTGAAGAGAATTAGAGAAAGCAGAGAGGAGTAGCTGTGGCACAGTCTTCACTTCCACTGAACATGCCTGGATTTGAGCCATAGTGCCAGCACGCACCTCAGAGGGTACCAGCTAGTAAGGAGTTCTCAGAAGCAACAAGCTGGAAGAGATGTCATGCCATGGCAACTGGACACACTGAAAGAAGTCTATCCAGAAGCTCATCACAGCTTTATCTAATGAGGATCCAGCTCCCATGAGAATGCTAACAAGGCCCCATGAGAGAAACAAGGCCCCATGGGAGAAACAAGGCCCCACGGGAGGAACAAGGCCCCACGGGAGGAACAAGGCCCCATGGGAGAATCAGTGTTCAGTGTGTGCTGTGGTGAAACATACACAGGACCCCACTCAAGTTGGGATTCATGGTAGTATGTTAATTTGCATTTTTATTTACTTGAGAAAGAGTTTGCTGTTTGGAGCCATTCATTCTTCTTTTCATTCCCAAATAGAATTGAGAAGAGAGAGGAGAGTACAGATGAAGGAATAGACTAAGCTGTCTCCCTACTGGGGAAACAGAATCCTATAGTACAGCCCAGTATAGAAAATGCTACATTGCAGGAAGGGAGAGCAAAGTTTTTAACTGGATTTGATTGGTGTAAAATAGGTTGAAAGTTATGAGATGTGACTTATTATGACACAGAGCATGTCATCGAAGGTGCTGATTTAAAAAATAAATAAGCATTTCATGTTTATTCCACATCAAGTTCATAACACCAGAGATATTTTGTGGGTAGGAAAGGTATATATTTTTCACCCAATAAGAATGGGAAGCAGGAAAAAATGAGAAAAGACGAAAGAGTGGAAACAAAGCATCTATAAATAAGGAGGGGAAGAGGACTTGAAGGGAAGGTAGAGGAATGGGGAAGAGAGAAGAATCAGGACATATCTTGTAAAGTTACAAATTCCCTAAGATGAATGTGATCACTATGTATACCTACAATATATCAATACACTTCATTAATTTTAAAAAGAATGCAAACCACCATGATCACCACCACCTTTATTATCATGTTGGAAATGACAGTGGTCATCATTATAGATTCTGGAAAGTTCTGCAGGAAAAACAACATAATTGGATGTAAGTCAAATTCCCTTGTTTATCATTAGAAAGTGTACACAGAGAGTGACAGAGAGGCATACTACAACTTAGAAGATGCTCATGTCTCGGGACAGTTTGGAAGTAAATGGTGGAATGAATACTGGTTTATATGATAATATGGGATGTCGTACTATCATGTCATAGATCAGATTGCCAATGGCATTTATCTCTTAATACTCCATGATATGGTCATCTTGGTTAATGAAAATTACTTTGAAAGAACTGTCATTCATAAAATAATGGTAACTAATCTTTATTAGTGCTAAAAGCCTTTTGGAGATTTTATGAAGTATTTTGCATCTAGTACTATATTTATTCAAGACCCCCTCTAAGGTAAGTATTAATTATATCACCAGATCAGAGCTGAGAAAAATGGAAGCCCAGGTCCCAATAAGTACAAAGGCTTATATTTGTATCTGTCTGAGTCAAACTTTGCTCTGGTCCACTAGGATATATTGCTTGGTATTCATATTTCTCTCTACCCTCTTCAGGGAAATTACTTAAACTATAATTTTAACGTTACTTATGAACACATTGAATAATCAGTCATAGTTATGAACCTTATAACAATTTAAATGGTCCTTACTTTCCTAACCAGCATTTGTTGTTAAATAACAATATAAAAGTCTGGGTAGTGAGTGTAGCAATGAGATGAAATCGATACATGCTACAGGAGAAAGGCCAAGGGGGTTGAGCAGATGTAGGAAAGTTAAGTCCTGGGTGGCATATTATAGGAGTCTCTGTGTGTATTGGGGGTGGCTGGGTATGGGGAGGATATTTATCTTCAATATGCCCAAGAATGAGAAAATTAGTTGCAGATGTCTCACAGCTGTGAGGAATACCTTTGTTTCATTTGAAACTTGTTATAAATCTGATCCTTAAACTACTTGCTGCAATGACTTTTAATTTAGAGGATGTTGGGTAAGACCCTGTGCATGACCCTCATATGTCATCCTTAGAGCAGCGAGGTGGTTTGGGCGGGAAACTCCTGGGAGAGATCCCTGATTTATCGAAGGGCTGGGTTAGCACAGACACTTCGGGGATTTGAGGAGAGCCTGTTATTGATCATCAGCATTGCAAACAAAAATCAATTCTTCCAAAGAGTAGATCTGAGGAAGAAAAATTTCCATTGGCTAGAAATATTTTTAAGGAAACTTGTATTTGCATTATATTTTTTTCTTTTGAGAGCATTTTATAAAGTGAAAATATCATTCTGTTATTAAAAAAAAAAGATTTGGTCAACAAAGAAAAGGTCCAGGTTCTGGGGGTAGTTGGTTAAGTTGCTTTTCTCTCAAGGGCAGTAAAGGTTAACTTAATGTTCAAGGATTCATTGGGGGGGGAGATACAAATAAATAATAAAGATTTATTTGGCTTCATAAATTAATAGATCTCATTTTTGGAGAATAAAACTTCTTAACTCTATTTTTTATTATCCAACATTTTATGAAGTCCTATAATTCTATACTTTTAAAAAAATAACTTTTTAAGTATTGAGAGTTACTATACTATCTGTATTTCTCCGTTTTCTTCATATTATGGAAATTTCAAGAGTTCTTTATTGAAACTCCATAAAAGGTAAAAGCCATGGGCGGGGCCTGCTCCGGCTTGTCGTCAGCCATCTTGAAGGTTGTTCCCAAATGGACTTACACCCCGTGCAGCTGGCTTCTCTCCTCCATCATGGTCAGCGCGTCCATCTTTCTCAGAAAACTTCCTTTGCTGTCAATGACTTTTCATCTCTGTAAGAGCGGGCCGGATCTATTAAAAACCCCGGTGCACACACGATTTGTGACTTCTCCAACACAGATAACGTACCCAAAGGAAAAGCAAAGCCCAGATTAAAGACTCACCCAGGGCCAGAAGTGAAGGAAGCCAGACCAGGTGACCAGAAGCAGCTTCCTTCTATTTTCCATTTAAAGATATTCCCCAACTTTCATATGCATCAAAATGGATGCTCTGATAAAATATATTTACTGCTCCAAACTTCTACATTTTATTCTAAACTATGGTAATTTGTTTTAAAAATGTTGCCATTTTGATGCATATGAAAGCTAGGGAATATCCCCCCAAATGAATCCTTGAACATCAAGGTGATTGTTCTGCAAAGGAGATATCTCTCACTGTCCAAGCAACCTGAAGAACTGAAACTACACAGCTGCTATTACCTAAATGTCAGAGCAGACTTTTCTTTCTGTTACCTCATTGTCCTATGAGGCCTCTGTCACACCCAGTTTCTCCTCCCTCCACAGTCTAGATTTTTTGGGAATTTAATTTTGTAAGCTTGTGTGTGTTCCAGAAAGATTTCAGTTTTTTCATTTCTCAATCTTGTTTGAGAGTTGAGGAGTTGTTTTAGAAATACATATCTAAATACTGGACAAATAGCCTAGCAAAGCTGACTGCTGAAATGTCTGCAATGCTAGTCGTGAGGTGCAGGGAAAACCAGCCTTCTGGGTGGGAGGAGTGATATGTGACAGACCCATTACTGCAAAATATAACAGAAGTGTCACTGGGTAACTTCTTCCCAACTGATTTTACACTTAAGATTTTTTAAATGATAGTTTTGTTGTTTAGAAAAAAATAAAATATTCAAGATTTTAAAATCGAACATTAAAGGGACAGGTATAATCCTCACTCTTGTAACCCCAGCCCTTGGGACAGAGGCAAGAGGATTGCCATAAATTCAGGGGTAGCCTGGGCTACACAATGAGTTCAGGTCCAGCCTGAACGACAAGGGAACACCTTGTCTCAAAAAAATAAAAAGAAAAAGAAAAAAAGGAACAATTTAGTACAAAAATCCCACACATGATCCCAAATCTGATCAACTAAAACAACTTTAAATGTTATTGTAATTGTTTATTCACATTAATTGTATAGATAGATGTGCTTCTCTGTGACATTTCCACACCTGCATATACCACAGCATTGTCCAAATCCAGCTTCCTTGACCTCTCTTGACCTTATCTTTCTTTCCTCTCCCCCATTCCCTTCCCTATTAGTTCCTCTTAAAGATTAAACATCTTTAATATTTGATGAATTTTTTTCAAAATGTCTTTTCATATAAATGTAAAATAAATGGAGAAAGAGAGACAACCTGAAAGAGAAAACATCAGAGAAGGGGTATTACAGCTTGTATCTAGATGTTCCCCAAAGACTTATTGCTGTAGCGGTAGGGCTTTTGGGTACTGGCTAGATCTAGAGCATGTGATACTAAGATTAAGGGTGTGTGGGGCTAAATTAGTCTAGTATTCATTAGTGTAGCTCTGGGTGTGGCTAAAGAGATTAATAGAGGTCAGAAGGTGTGCCACATGTACGTGGTACCACCCAAATGGCTTGCAGCCTAAATGGAGTAAAAGGGAAGAGCAGTCTGGCTGCTCACTTATCTGACTTCTGCCTGCCACACCATGGACTGTTTCTCCTCTGTGATGTCCCTCTGCCATGCTACCCTACCTTGGAGCCAGCTGACTGTGGACTGAAAACTACCAACTGTGACCCAGAATAAACCATTACTCTTCTAACTTGTGGTTGTCCAATATTTTGTCTCAGCCACAAGAAAAATAACTGAGACAAGGGAAATGAGAAATTCTACCACAATATTCATATGCTTCACTTTGGCACTCCCCTTAGGATTATCCTTATTTTACTTTTCATCTAAGCTCTGTTCCCAAGTTGTTTCAAATACTTTCACCCCCTTGCTTTCTACTGAAGTGTCTTTGATATCTCCATTTTAGACAAGAAATTGACACATTCTATTTGACAAGGTCCGTGTTTTTTTCTTATTATCTTAACCCTTGCTGATTTATGCCCTTCTCCACCAATTATCTTTGTATCTTGGAGACCATATTGAATTTTAACATTCCTCTCCAAAAGAATGATCATCTTTGGTTGGTTATGTTCATTTGCGTTGGTCACCTGAGGATTTCAACCCACTCCTGGAGGCAATGTAGATCAGTTTTCAATCAGTACCCACTGATTGATAATTTTCATATCACATAGGTGAAAATCTGTATTTTGCAACAATTGGGTAACCTTGGTTTACTCCCTACCTTCTGTAATGCTGACACAGAGAATAGGGGAATCACAAGAGGAGAGAGATGCCAAGGAAGGGTTCTTCTGGGGATAATATGGAAAAGGGAGGGAGCAGAACATCATGAAGCAGGCAAGGTGGTGTGGTTCTTTGTCTCACCAAATGCTATAAACCTGCTGAAAGGCCCTATTTATGTGAAAGGAACATAAGCTGAGGTCGGTGGGTCCATAATTGGGACCGTACATATCCTGCTATTCAGGCTTCCCGGGGAATGAAGACTGCAGCAAGACAATCCTAGAAGCTCATCTGCCTTGTTAGGTAATATGAAAAAGTTCTGCTTTCTAGAGGTGTAAAGTCATATGTTGTGAAAAGTGAACAAGGAAAACGTCAGGATGAGTTTTTCACTTTGACTTCCAGGTAGAATTCTTAAATTCATATATGACTTTGTGATGTAGAAGAAGCCGATCTGAGACTGCACTACCTCTTCAATAAAATGGAAATAATAACACCTAGCTTATACTATTTAAGATTATACTACATGCTATAAATATGATGATTTAGTTTTGTGCCTGGCTATTCCATGGACAGAGAGGAGGAAAGAGAATTTGAAAGACCATAATTATACTGGGTGACATCAGCCCTAGATGTATTACTAACTAGAAAGTAATTAACCCAAATTAAGCTTTTCATAGTTCTGTTCTACAATAAATCATCAACAGGTGATCTAAGTTTGTACGTGATTTGATAGAGAAGAATGTAAGTGGCAGCATTTAGCTTCAGGAATACCGAAGAAGTAAATGTGCCAAGAGGAAGAAGAGACAAGGAAACTGGAGAATATTTAGGTTTCTAATAGCTGTGCAGTCCCTAGTCCTGGTTGTTCATGTTATTTAACAACTTCCTGGCTTTGTTCCATGAGTTAACTCTGGGTTTACAGTGAACTTCCTTGATTCCTGGAATAGTTTAAAATGGATAGCAAAAGCGATTTGACTAAAAACTATATCTTCATGTTCCTCGGGCCGCACCCATCCTGTAAGAATCATCTCTTTTTGTAACCATTTGATGAGATTTCAAAATAAATTCATTGGATATTTTTAAAAAGCTGCTAAAGAAATTGTAAGAAAGAATGAAAACATCATTTCAGCAGTATATGGTGGACCCGCCAAAGTGATTTCTGGAATTATTGCTTCCAGGTGAGAAAAATAAACAGCATAATAAATCAAATTCACAACAAAAGATGTTAACTCATCTTATTCAGGATTTAGCCCTTTCTTTTTGTCCAAACTCACCTTTAGTTTAGCAAAACACTATGAATAAAATGTACCCAATGAAAAAGAAAATCCTCCCAAAATATGCTCAATCTGTGACATTATAACGAGTTCTCACAGTGTAGGTAACAATAGCACAATTCATTTTGAAGAGCACATGTACTCTCTGTTAAAGGACACACATTACCTTCCTCTCCCATAGCCTCAAAAGGTAAGGGGCCCCAAAGGAAGGAAGAGTAGAGATCTGGTTTATGGTACCATGGCGACTTTTGCTTCGCTTGACTGCACTGGCAGTGCCCAGACCAGCACTGGTTCTGGGTCTGTTTGTAAGGGGGCTTTCAGAGGAGATCAGCATGGGAATCCAGTAATTCAGTGCAGTAGATTGCTCATCCCTGCATGGGTGGCATCTCTGAACTGAATAAATAGCTGAAGAAGAGATTTGCTCCTTTTTACCTGCCATGAGTGGGGGCTCACATCCTAAATTCCCCTCATTCTCAGACCTTCAGACTGAACTCCTCAGCCTCCATAACTATGTGATCCAATTCCTTACTCTCAGTGTTTCAATAAGTGATCCTTACTCCCTTTGTCCCAGTGGCTGTAATCCTAGCTACTGTGGAAGCTGAAGCAGAAGGTTTCAAGTTCAAGGCCAGTGGAGGCAATTTACTGGCCCAGCCTTATAATAAAAAAGTAAAAGGGATGAGGACGTAGCTCATTGTAAAGGCCCAAGTTTAATCCTCAGAACAAAAGGGGGAGACTGGGGGCTGTAGCTCAGCATCCCTGTGTTCAAATCCAGTATTGAAATGAAATAAAAGGGGAAAAAAATCTGCCAGATCAGAGAGATTAGCCTAGAAATGCACTTGCTCTAAGGACATATGAGATGGCGCTATAAGAGAAGCACTAAAGCGTAGACTGTAGATGACAGAAAGCTGTCATGTCTGATTCAGAGCACAGAGGAATTTAAGGCCAAACAGCATTTGTGGCTATGGTGGAAAATAAGAGGAAAGTGCATAAGAAATGAGCTGAGCTCAGAACACGCCCTTCTGTCCCCTTTTCGTCCAGACCAGCTCTTCCTTTAAGACTTGGTTCACAAGACTCTTCTGGAAATATTTCTAATCAGTTCCCTCTCCTTGAACCAACTGAGACATTTTGCTCTTTGCTTTTTCCAAACACAACACTGTCTGTCACATCACAGTGCAGTTCATTCATGAACTGCTTATTACACCAACATCTCTTAACACAAGGATAAGGACTGACTGCTTCTCACCTGCACCACAGATTTGTTACCAGCAACCATTAAAACATTGAACTTTTTTGGTTCAGAGAGGTATTTATATTCCATCTTATCTCATGGTTCACATAAAGCTGTATATCTTGGGCTGGGGGAGACAGAGAGCCTGTGTGCCAATTGAGAGCAATGCCCTAAGTTTTCCACTCCCGGTTGGCACAGTGGTCCTGATATTACTAAACCTGTGGTGCCACCATGCACCTGTTCATGTCCTGCACTGCAGGTAAGGTATTTCTGCCTTCTCTCCTGCTGGATTATGAAGGTGTCATTCAAAATGGTTAAAAATCTACAGCACCTTGGCAGTGAACAGTCAGAACACACTCTAAAAGGGGAAGCACACAACCCTTTTGCTTTCTAGAATGAGCAGAAGTCATGAAGATGTCAGAGAAGAAACCAGCATAACCAGGTCTGCAGAGGTAGGTGAGGGCTCAGACAGTATCAGAAATGTATCAAGGTAGTTAACAACTAGACAAGCTCTACTGTTGTGTACCAAGCACGCATTAGGGCTGCCAACTGGAAAATATAATCAGATAAATTAATACTGAAAAAAAATGCCTACTTCGATTTCACAGGTGCTGATTCCCTGGTGAAGACCCCCAGCCATCTATGTTGTGACTTGTGTCTACATGTCTCCCAGCCTCTTGGAGTCATAGATGGGCTTCTCAGAGGTGGCTGGACCTGGAGTCCGTGATTCTGGGGTTAAGTGTGTGAGGCCAGGATCAAGAGTGCATGATTACTAATTAGTCTACTGATGGATTTGATATAGGTCTGAGTGTGGATGATGGGAAGGTCCAGGGATAGGAAAAGGGACAGAAAGAGGGCTGCTGTGGTCACTTATTCCTTTGTTGCCTTCTGCTGCCCTGCTTTGCCATGGACTGTCTCTCTCTCTCTCTCTCTCTCTCTCTCTCTGATGCCCTCTGCTGTGTCACCCTCCCTTGGAGCCAGTCAACTACAAATTAAAACTTCTACTAATTGTGAGAAACAATATGCCTTTTCTCCTTTAACTTTGAATATCAGGTATTTTGTCTCAGTGATGAGAAAAGTAACTCAGACAATCCCATATGAGCTGTGCCCTGATTGTATTTGTAGAGAAAGACTTTCTAGTATCCCAAGAGAGTTTCTAATACCAGATTATATTATTTTTGTGTTCCTTGGGAGATTACCAAATTATGTCATGAAGCAAACAAAAACTCTTGAAACTCTTCATTTAACCTATGCATCTAAGACCTTATTTTCCCCCTTGCCATGAAATGATTTAGCTTTTGTTGTAGAATAATTCTTTGCAATGATGCTCCAAAAAATGTCATGGAAATTATCCTCTTCACAGTAAACATACACAATCTTGTGAGTTCTGACACATGCACACATCACTGATGTGTGCGAAGGCCAGGTCTGTCCTGCTGTGTCATTTCTAGAAGGTGTGCTCTGAGCCCCAGGAGTCTTAATCACTTATTTACTTGATTTCAAGACCAAGGAAAGTCTGAACATTCACCTCCAGGGGTCAGGGGTTGGTCAACCCTGTTTACAAAGTTCCAGAATACAAGCATGATCTTCATGGCTGTGTCCTTGTCATGCTCATCACTCTGCTGTTACAGTGTGACCTCAGCCACAGCTGCTGTGTAAATAAATGAAGGAGAGGGTTTTCCAATAAAACTTTTGTCTACAAACACAGGCAAAGGGTTAGATTCATCCTTGAGCTTTACTTTACCCAGTATTGATCTAAGCCAAAAAAACAAAACAATAAAGTAATATTCTCTCTTAGCTGCTTCTCTTTCACCCTCACAGGTCCTTCGCTCTCTTTATCTGTGTCCTGTGAAAAAAATCAACCTAGTGATAAGTTAACTAAGATTGTTGAATTAATAGAAATGAGTTACACACACAAAAAAAACATTTTTACCATGGAAATCTGTTAGAAGAAATGGAGATGGGTTACAGAGTGCAAGAAAACCCAAATGGCGATGTCCAAAATACACCCAGGAGTACAAAAAGGAAAGGATTTTCACTGAGTTCCTTGATAATGTTTAAAATTAACCTCACTTCAGCTACTGCCATGAAGCATTTGGGGACGAAAAGCCTAATGACAATTCTCTGGCTGAGAATCAAGTAGCTGTCACTTTGGTGACCCTGCTTCTTGCTACTATGTTTATTTGATAAGTAGAACCTTCTACTTGGGCCTGATTTGAAGTAAGATCATCCATGATTCATGGCAGGGAGACCAGAGGCCCCATCTCCACTCTGGCCTGTGTTAAAGGTTCTTTGCCAAAAGGACTATAGATGTTTTCAATTAGTTGAAAAGCTAAACCTCGAGAGAGTTAGGCTCTAACCCAAATAAAACCTCCCCTTGAATGTAATTCTGCTCCCTCCCTCCCTGAGTGTGTGTGTGGGTGTGTGTGAGGATGGTTGAGACAGCTGCATGATACAGGTGGTATCCAGGGCAGTAAATAAAATGGCTTTTATAGGTGGCTAGAGACACACAGTCTCAAAACAATTAATTTTACCACTACATATTTGACCTAAGAGCACTTTTTATCACAGCAGGAATTCCTTATCAAATTCTCAGGTGCAGGTGCCCATAAACACTTGGAAAGCATCTGGATCTTGTAGCTGAGATGTCTGGAAACTTGAGAAAAGAGTAAGAGGTGGCTTGGGAGGAAAGAAAAACATAAAACAGAGACCTGGACCCCCAAATGCAAACTGAAATACTCAATCTTGCCCTTTCTGTGATATTTGTATACCCCACACACAGCCATCATGCCCGAGACCCCAGAAATGTAGACGTCAGCCATCAGGAGGAAGGCTTTGCTTGTGGTCATACTCACAGGTTTTTTTTTTTTAATTTACATTTAGAAAAATGTTGATAAAAACAACTAAAGAGAGGACAAGGAAGCCATCCTGCTTATGAATCTGCAGTCTGGATGTATTCCAAAAAGAAATAGCCAACAAGAATAATTCCCTGGCTAGAGATTCAGCTCAGTGGTTCTGGTGCCTGCCTTACAAGCTCAAGTTCCTGAGTTTGATCCCCAGTAACCACATACAACAATGCCGGGTGTAGTGACTCACGCCCACCAGCAATCAGTACAACGTACCACAGTGCCAGGTGTGGTAGCTCACACCTGTCATCCCAGCACTTGGGAGACAGAGGCAGGACGATTGCTGTGAGTTTCAGGCTCACTTGGGCTACATAGGAAGCTCAGGACAGCCTAAACTACAAAGTAAGACCCTGTCTTTAAAAAAAAAAAAAAAGAATATTTCACTGGAAAAACTTCTATGACTGAAAATACAGATATATATTTCAAAATATTAATTAAGCATACATATATATAAAGACAGACATCAGTCTCTGTTGGACACTAGAGACAATCAGTTTTGTCTATTCATAAATTATCTGTAGAAAACTCCCAATCCAACTTTCTCTACTTGATTAGTTATTCAAAGATTTGATCAACCCAGACACAAGGTCTGCAAAGTGGAGATTTGGCAGGAGTTTATATTCCAGGCACCAAATCTGGGGTGTGTTTGTTTGGGGTTCCCCCCACCTCCACTAACTAACTACCAGGACATCCTATTTTTGTTAAAAACAAAACAAGAGTTGGGGAGAACGATTACAATTATTTTAGAGACCCATCACAATCCTGACGCTGTTCCAAATGCAACAAACCTTTTTATGGGCTAAAGCCCTGAGTGACAGTTAAATAAACAAATCATTATGGTTAAGGCAAAGATATGGGGAGAAGAGCACTTATTCCCTGCTGGCTCGGGGGCCCCTCCAGAGGAACAAACAGAGAGAGGTGGGGAAAGAGGAGGGCGATGAAGGGGAAAAACCTGACAACTGCTCCTCTCAGTCTGTGAGTTTCATGTAGAACCATAAAGATTTCAAAATTCCTTTCCTGCTTCAAAAATATTAGAGATCATGTTATGCTTCCCTACGTTTCTTTCTTAAGTCTCTTATTTTGTTATCCACTATATTATTATAAATAAAATTGTTTCAGTTTCTGAAGCGAAAGATCCTGACTTTTGATGGCAGACAGCCTGTTCTTATGAAAGGAATTAAACAGTTGACATGGGATTAACATGACATTGACACCTAATTAGAAGGCAGTGAAATCTCAAAGGTGGACACTGACCAGCTCTCTCTCTAGGAAGAATTTATTCTGTCTGTAAAGTCTGAAATGTCCATTTATTTCAAGGATTTTTTTTCACTGTTTTTCTCAAAAGTATGAAACGTTTAACACTCCTCAGCCTCCAGTGACTCTTTTAAAAGGCAAAGCAGACATTCAGGAAATAACCACTCATAAGATGAAGATTCTAGAATATTTTTCTCTGAATTTAGCTGTCCCCCAGATCTGCCTTTTCTCCGTGTGTGTGTGTGTGTGTGTGTGTGTGTGTGTGTGTGTGTGTGTGTGTGTTTGTGTTTGGGAAGGTCGTAAATATGATAATTTTCTAATTTATTTGATCAAAAGCCAAAAATCCTTGCACGTCTTCTATATGAGAAGTAAGTGGATACACAGATTTATAACTCAGTTCTATAGATGTTAGAGATATAAACCACTCTCTATTAAACTGTGAAATCATGGAAACCACTTATAAATTTCTGAAATTTAAAAAAAAATAAAGAAGGGTGGTACTGCAACTTAGGGTCCAATAGACAGAATACTGGAAAACAGAAATAGTTCAAAGTCCATCCTGAAGTAGAGGCACATCGTTTCGGCATGGTCTGTGCAAGACTTGAGGAAGCCATACAGCCTGTTCTCTCATCTGCCCTCAAAAAATCTTTATTTGCTCAAAAAATTTCCCCCAGGATTCCCTTGTGTTCTCTCTCTCCTGGATACTCAGAGAAACTTCCTCCAAGTGTTCAAGTATATGCTGAATAAGCTTCTTCTGTCTGTTCATGGAAGCTGACTATGAGTCTTTCTTCTCAACTTCATGTTCAGTGATAGGGTGTTAGCAACTAGGAGTCAGTTGTGTTGGAGGAACGTACACCACGGAAATGAGCAAATGCTACAGAAAAGGCCTCTTTCCTCCTGGGGATCTGGCCACTTGGTAATCATATACGATGTTCCACTGCCTCGGACATACACCCCTACCCTTTTTCTTCCACCAGTCCTTTGTCAGATGTTATTCTCAGATAACCACATGCTTGAAACACTCTCGTCAGCTAGTTGAACAAGTCATGAGCAGAGGAAGAGGTATTTATTATAGTGCTCCTGTTAAACATATACTGAATAGTATCTGACAATGGTATCTTAACCCAGAGAGAAAACAATTTTATCAGTAAAGTATGACTATTGCGGAGGCAGAGGGTGTTAGTGTAGAACAAACTTCTCTGCACCCTTCAGGCCACACCATAAAAAGGCAGCTGATGACTCTGCTTCAAATCACTTGATAAAGGACGCTGAAAACAGGTGGAGTAAAACAATAGCTGGACAGAGCCTTTAACACTATCAATGCACGGACAGGTTTGTCACGATGGAAGGGTAAACATAATTTTTTAGTAAATAAGTACATATTATCACATATCATGTGTGTGCACCCACTTTTCTTTGAAGCTGTCAGTCCTATGATGAATAGTTTTTGTCCCTTGAAGACATTCTCACCCTAGATTGTTACCATATTTCATTAAATCTAAGATACCGTGTGTTACAAGATATTCTATGAAAGTTGGGCATGGAAGTATAGACCTAGCCACTGAGGAAGCTGAAACAAGATGTTCACATGAACTCAGGAGTTCCAAACCAACCAAGGCAAACACAGTAAGACTCCACTTCTTAAATAAGTAAATAAATAAAATTAAAAGCCATATTATTATATTCCACTAGAAAAGAGACTGCATTGCTGTCATTTAAATGATGACATAACATTATCTTACACATAATTTTTTATCTGTAGAGAGTTCTTTTACATCTCTTGTGACATATTGCACCACATTTACTCTTGTGATCTGCGTGCAGCATGAGCATAGGAGATGCTGTGTTTCTTAAGGAGCAGAAGACAGATCCTAGTGTTTCTTCCTCATGGCTGTGCCCCAGGATGTCACCAGTGATGTCCTTGCTCACCTGGCCTGGTCAACTAGTTGCAGACAAGTTCAACAGGGTAGAGATGACTGGAGGTTGCAAACTCCACCTTAGAATTGATGAACTGTGGCCATCAGTCTGGTTTAGAGCTCAGGTTGGGGTGCAGACTCGGAGTACAGGAAGTGTTTCATATGCCTTTTGATCCAACTTCAGCACACGAGAACTACTTGGGGAATTTTGAAATCATTCTACCCTAGTTAAATCAGTTTCTGAATTTAAAAACAATTCTCCAGGTCATTAAAATTTGCAGTTGTTTGGAAAAGTACTAAACTACTAAGCCTATCCTTTACAATTTTTTTTTTTTGAGACACAGTCTCACTTTGTAGTTCAAGGTGACCCTGAGCTCACTATGTAGCCCAGGCCAGTCTCAAAATCAAAGCAGTCTTACTGCTTCTACTCCCAAGTGCTGGGATTATAGGCGTGAGCCACCATGCCCAGCACTGTGGTATGTGGTACTGATTGCTGATTGGTATGAGTCTCCACACCCAGCATTGTGATATGTGGTTGCTGGAGATCAAACTATGGACCTTGTGCTTGCAAAGCAGGCACTGGAACCTCTGAGCTAAATCCTCAGCCTCCTTATTTATGAAATTTATTAAATGTAGTACATCAAAAATGATAATGTCCTTTAATTTATCTAAATTATCTCAGATTAATTTGTCATGTAGCTGTGAGGACAGAAATAAACTGCAGCTTCTTTTTTTGAACTTTCTTTCCTTGGGTTAATAAAAATCACATCATATACTCGATATGGTTTTGAGTTGTAGTGGTTAATTTTTCTTCATTATTGAAAATTTACTACTGCAAGTCCCTTAAAGTAACTAATGATTCCCGTGAGGCCCAGAATCTGCACTTAGGCAGGAATTAGTGCAGCAACACTGAGAGTATGACCTGGGTAAGGCTTGTACTGAGTGAATCTGGCCCACTGACACAGTGCTTAGGCTTTGACTTCTCGTGAGACCAGTCTGGAAAGCCTTCATATTTAAAGACCCAGTTCAAAAACAGGCATCTGAAATGAACAGACATTTTTCAGATGAAGTAAAGGCAGCAGAGAAACATGAAAAAAATGTTCAGCATCACTAGTCATTTGAGAGATGCAGATGAGAACAACACTGAGATTTTTTTCTCATTCCACAAAGAATGGTTGCTATCATGAAATCAATCAACAACAAATGCTGGCAGATCTGAGGGGAGAAAAGGAACCCTTTTCCACTTGATGTTTGAAATGTAGACTGTTGCAACTACTATGGAAATAAGGGGAGATTCCTCAAAAAACTAGGATTAAAAGTCCCATTTGACACTGCTGTTTCCCTCTTAGGTGTACATATGAAAAAATTAAAAGAATCATATCACAGTGACATATGTGCACTCATGTTTATAGCAACTCATCTTTTTGTTGTTGTTGTTGTTTGTTTTATTTTAGTTTTTTGAGATAGGGTCTTGCTTTGTAGTTCAGGCTGGTCCTGAACTCAGCCTTGAACTCAGAAATCCTCATGCCTCTGCCTCCCGAGTACCAGGATTACAGGTGTGAGTCACCATGCCCAGCATTGTTGTGCATGGTTACTGGAGACTGAATTCAGGACCTCACACTTGGAAGACAGGTGCTAGAACCACTGAGCTAATTCCCCAACCTACAGCTCAGTTTTTTAATAGTTAAATCTTGGAAACATCCCAATGAGAGATTCAAAGTGGATGTGGTATTGTAATATTTGGACTTTATTCACATGCTAAGTGAAATTTATTTTTTTTTTAAAAGTATTTTAGAGTACCTATTTTTATTTTGAGGAGTTGCTTCCTTTTACTCTCCAGGTAGGTATTCATAGCTGAACTGAGGCTCATGGTATATGTATTTGATTAAATGTACAAAAATAAATCAGGAATAATGGGGAAAATAGAAACATTGTTGTGAAGCTGAGGGACCAAGAAAGTGAGAGAGCATTTTGTTGTTGTTGTTGTTGTTGTTGTTGTTGTTGTTGTTGTTGTTGTTGGGTTTTTCTTAATGTTAACTATTTAAACATAAGTAGGCTAACTTCAAATAATTTTATTCTTCAGGTTTGGTAGTCATGTAGGTCTCAATTATTTTATCTCATCCAAGTAGGGGGAAACGCAGAAATGCCTTCATGACAGCCACGAAGGATATAATAAAATTATTTTGAAGTAACTTATATCTCAGCTCATAGACTCCTATGCATTTGACATGGATACATTAAGCTTTGCTTGAGCCTATTCAACCAAATCAAAGTTGGAATCTCCCAGAGATTCAAAGGTATCCAGGAAAGGATGCACGTGATAGCTAAAGAGAGAAAAGGCATTCTCCGTGGAAATACACTGGGATGAACGTGGCCTTTCTCCCTTAGCCATCTTTTCCTCTTCTGCACTATGAACCCTCTTATGTCTTTGCTCATGTCTGGCTGAAGTAATAAGACTAACCCAAAGGACATCTTATGATAAAAGGTTCCCATACTATGTGGGAAAGAAAAGGAGCAGGATGGATCCTAAGAGAAGTGTGGCATGGGAAGCTTATGCGATGAACTTTTCTCATGTGTCCTGTTCACCTTCACAAAGGCAACATCTTGAGGGCAAAGACCAGGACCTGGATGTACCCCAGAGAAAAAGGTAAGGGAGTTTTCAAGCCACAGTTGCCTTGGCTAAAGCCTCAAGACAAAGAGGAGAACAACATCCTTGAATCTAAACCAATCTAACCTACTTTTCTATACCAGATTGCTAGATTTTTATTGAGTATTCATCTTGAGAATCCTGGACTTATACATGACAACAGGTTATTTGTGACTGGAAATTAAAACATCTCCTTAACCAAGAAATAACTTTAAAAACTTTCACAAAACACTGAGATCAGAGTTCTCCTTCCTGTAGTTCCCTCCACATGGGATAATGTTTGGAAGGTTAGACATCCAATCCATCCTTCAGCAGGAAGTTGGCCTGGATGTTTGCTGTATATATTGCCCACATTCGACTTGGTATATAGCAATCTCACTCCTAAAACTCTCCTAAAAGTCTCCTGACTCAGTATTATACTCTGGCTCTGGCTGCCTCTAACTGGCCATTCTGGGGATATTGCCTGAAGAATTCCATGAAATTATAAATTAATAAGCAAGTCTTCACTCAGGCTTCACATTAGTGCACTAAACATTTATGAAGCACCTATAGAATGTCAAGCACTATAGAAAGTCCCAATGCTCAAGTCTTTCACAGTGTACATAAGAGAAAAGTCCTGATTACATAGAGAACCACTGTGGGAAGCATTTTGGTTTCCCAGCAGGAGGGGAGGAAATGACTAGAAATCAGAGGAGTGTGAGTTTGAAGAAAGGTTTCCCAAAGGCAGTGAGGTTTGAGCAGCAGCAAAGAAGAAAGGCATTCCCAAAATAAAACTGAAAGTGTGAAAAAAGCCAAAAAACAGCCTAAGCAGAATGACAGGGTCCTAGAAATGCCCTCAAAGGCAACTGGAGAGCACTGCTTTGGCTGGCAGGACAGATAAAAGCAGATTAAGACTAACGTGTGAAAGCCTGGTTTCTCTGCTCAGGGGTCTGTAGGTGATGAGTTTCCAAACAGGAATAACAGGAGTAAACAACCGTGTTTTAAGGACCAGCCCTATGTTCAGTGCTAAATCCTGTAACTAGATCCTCCCCGTCAATAACTCTTCTTTATTCAGTGCTCCCAGAATGTCTTATTTTCCTCTTTTCTTTCAGTTTACTTTTTTCATTTTCCTCGGATAGAATGCTTTTTCATATTCTCCTGCATTCCCACAGTCCACCCCTCCCTCCACAGCCATCTCAAATCTTATGCAAAGAGGCTGTGAAAACCTTCCCCCTGTACCCCAAAAGGTGAGGTCTGTGTGCTCTGCACAGGGGTCATTAGTTCTGCTACTCACTAGTGCAGCTGCAAGGGGCTCCTGACTGTCCTGGGTCTCAGAGACCAACCGGGAACTGACTATAAAACAGAAATAAGGGGGAAGCAGGAAAAGAGAACTGAAGTAGATCATTTTCTGAGCTCACATCTTGCGCCCCGCTATCTCCTTGCTCTAAATTCACAGGATGTATCATCTATTTTGGACATTTTTCATTGAAGTTAGGATCCTATCATTGCTATATCATGGATCATGGCCATATAGTCTTCACCCTTCTTCCTAGGGAGCCACAGAGATAGAAAATACAGATGAGGTCCTGGGGCCCATGAGCTACTTCCGCTTTCTGTTGGGAATTTCCTCATACATGGAAGATGCAACTAAGATTGACTGAGAAACTTGATCTTTCTTTTCTTAGAGGAGAACTGCTTTGGGGAAAGTTCTTTTATTAATCTTCCTTTTATTGGAAACTATTGTGTCTTTTTGGATTTTGGACTTTACCTAAGAAGTAATTTCAGTATGTTTCAGCTAATTGTAATACTTTCGATCCTAAGCAAGGAAAAGTTCAGAAGGAGCAGAGCCAGGCTCTGATTGTCCTTGTTGCTTTGCTATCTTCTACCCACCATGCACCATTTCTACTCTAGGATCCTGTCAGCCCCACCACCTTGCCTATGGGCCAGCTGTTATGGACTGAAACTTCTACAAACTGTCAGCTGAATAGATCTTTCCTCCTTTAAGTGTCCAATATTTTTTCTCAGATATGAAAAAAGTAACTAAGATAATAGGATCTTGCTAAATTACTAACGTGCCCAGGCTGAATTAAAATTGTCACCTTCTTGTCCCAGCCTCCCAGAGTGCTGGGATTAGAGACATACTACCATGACCCAATCTGACATAACCCTTCTTAAATTAATGACAGAGATATTAGAGACATAAAAGTGTGGCTTGTGAGCTACAGGAGTGAGTGAGTGGTGTGTTTTTCTCTTGCACATTCACTTCACCCAGCAGGCTTGTTCTTCCTTATCTTAGATTCCAAGGCCCTCTGTGCTCCAAGATCTCCCACCTCAGCTCCTGCACATCTTTCTGATGACCTCCTGTCATAGCCTCTCTTGATCTCCTGGATGAAAAAGGCATGTGGTCTGTCCTACCACAGTCCTCCTGAAATGACTTTGAACTTGTTTTCTGCTCCCTTATAAAATAACTCCAACTCTGGCCCCAAATTTTTTTCCTAAAAATCTCTTTCCTGTTCATTTGCCTGAAAACCAAGAATCTTCAATAGCTGGTTTTGCTTCCCAGGAATACTCGGATTCTGTATCTGTTCTAAATGAGCTTCTACTCCTACACCTACTTCTAATCTAGGGTTTCTACTGGCTTGAAGAAAATCAACCAGGAAGTAGCACATATGGCAAAGGCAAGAGGGCCAGGTAGAGCCCCAGGAGAGAAAGATGAGAGTTGAACTAGCAAAGCCCAGTTGACCACTAAATGATCTTGACCATTCTACCTCCTAAGACCATCTAAGGGTTAAGTGAAGGAGCACATATGATACTGAGAATATAGAATGTTACATATGAGGTACACCATAAATGTTGGCTATTATTTTCATTAGTTATGTGTACTTGTTTCCCTTTATGGCTGAATAATATTTTTTATTAGTGTTATTCTTCATTTAGGTAAATATGTCTTAATCTCCACAGGATCATAATTTGCTATATGATGTCATTGCAACCACTTAATATTTTATCTACCATGGATCCCCAAATAATTCATATTGAGACAGACCAGAGAGACAATTTAGCATATTAAAGGGAAATTTTTTAAATTAAATTTGTGTGAATATGGGATGGCTCATTTTGAAACTAACTTCCCACATTCTTTGCTTAAAATTTTACTTTAGCCTTATCTCAGTTCACCTCTGGCCAGGTATTCAGCTCCTTCTTTACTGCCATGTGTTATTTAATCATTATACTGCACTTCCTGATTTGCCTTCTCCAATTTTCATGAGTTTTTGTTATTTTTATCTACATTTCCTAAGAGGTAAGGAATTCTGTGAGGCTGTGTCATGTGATGTTTGACTTTCAATAACTTCTTGTTATTATGAAGAAAGATGGAAGCTATGACCTTTATCCGGGCATGGGGTGAGGATTTTTCTGGATGATGCAACTTCTCAGAACTTCAGGCCTGTTTCAGTCAATATTTACCTGACTGGCCCAAACAAAATGGATGTTCAGGTCAGAAGAATTAAATTAGTTTCTTTTCCTTCAACTTGCTTGTGTTAACTATAGTTTGTTGTAAACTGAGTATTTTTTAGTGACAGACACAGCAGAAACCATTTACACCACAAGACAAAGAAGCTGGATTCATATTTAACTTAGAAGCTCAACAACTGTGATCTATTAGGCTGTTCTGACCTACGGAAGCAACAGTTTTAGAAACGTGATTGTACCTACAAGATACGGAGAGTTAGTAATTGGTATGGCTTATTGTTCTGTATGAGGAAATAATATTTAGTGGCACACTTAGGAAATCAGAAGTACCATATAACCAAACACTTGGTATTGTTTTGTTTCATGAGATTTCCTTTTTTTCTTTTTTTAATTATGGTGCCATATGTTTAACTACAGTATGTACTCTCAAGAATGAATTTTATCTTGCGTGAAAGCATGAATAAAATTTTTGGAAAAACATGTACATATGTTGTAACTTCAGGTATGTTGGGACTTCATCCTCACTTATTCTCACCTCCTTTGAGGTCTGCATTATTTGTTTACAGCTGGTTTGTTATCCTGTGAGTGCCCTCTGTGTCTTACTGCATTCATCCAGTAGCTCCTTAGAGAAAAGAAGAAACTCACACTCTACTTTCAGGCCATCCCCTTCCCATTCTGGGGAGCCTCAAAGGAGACCCTGTCCTATCAGTGAGTAAAAGCCATATCTATATAAGCCTATAAACTCTTAGGAGAAATATTAAAGAAAATCAGTAAAATGTGACAAGCTTGTTTCTAATGAAGATAGATGTAAAGAACAAAAATAACATAGACTTTTTGGGGGGCAGAAAAGGAATTATCAAGTATCTTAAATAGTGGTCCTTCCTAATTGCAAAAATGCTCTTACTTTTAAAAAGGGAAGCAAACCATTTATTTTCCTCTTTCTAAGATAATCATCAAAATGTTTCATAGTGGAGTACTGCACATAATTTCTTCCGGATGTGTTTTATATAATTATTTTGTGAGAAAGTAAGCTACCTGTATCTCACTAATAAGATCCAATTTATTGTACTACAAATTCAGAAATTAATTCAGTCTGGACCAAAAGAACTACTTCACAACTACTAAAGTGGTAGCAAAAGTCAGTCAGACAACCAGGAGTCCTCCGTGCTATTATAAGTATAGCAATAAATATGAGAGATTAGTAATATCAAGATCAATAAGTATATTACCAACAAAACATTTGGTTTCTTTGTTTTGTTTGCCTTACTGCCTCTAGTTTTTCATTTAAGAGCAATAAAAGACACTTGTAGCACAACTGAACAAACTTCTCATATTTAAACAGTATTTCTTTTTAGTGTCAGTTTTGTTCAGGGAAAAAAAAAATAAAAGAAAGAGCATCTCTGACCCAGTGGTTAATGCATTCCTGGATACCTGATAAGACAGAAAATACTTACAATTTTTTAAATGATTTCTTTTGTTCCTCCTCACAGTTTGAAAAAAACAAATCTTTACATGTAAGTCACTTTCAGGACAGTATTAAATTATCTCTGAGAGAAAGAGAGAGAATACTCAGGAAACTGAATGGTATAAGTTAGTGGGCAAAGAGCCTTGCCAGATATAATTTCCAAAATTTTTATTAGTGTCAGAAAACTACTGAGCACACGCTACATGGCACATGGCATTTGAAATGCCTTCTTTCGGGGAAGCTGGGTGAGACAGGTACAGAAGTGTGAGAAGTGAGACAAGATGGTGGTTGTGTGAGCCAACCTCTCTCCATACACATACCCTTTAAAGCAGCTATTAACAAAACCACCTTCATAAGCACTCAGGAAGCCAGATGAGGGTTTGAAGTACCTGGCTTTAGCCTAACAATAAGGAAAAACTCATTTAAGAAGGCAGGAAGAAAAGCTTCTGGTGTCACCCTTTCCTTTAGGGCTTTTTGGAGCTGGCTGAATCCAGAGTGTGTGATTCTGGGGTGAAGGATTGTGATTACTAAATCAGCCTACTGATTGGGTTAGCATCACTCTTATCACAGTAGTCTGGATAAAATAAAATAAAAGAAGAAGAAAGCTGCTGTTAAGCACTCTTGTTGCTTTGCTACCTTCAGTCCACCATGAACAGTTGCCCTTCTGCTGTGTGCCACTCTACCTGGGAGCCAGCCAGTCATGAACTGACACCTGTACAGACCATGAGATAAATAAACCCTTTAAATTTGGGTGTCAGATAGTTTGTCTCAGCAACAAAAGAAAAGTAACTAGACAAGTGGCAATACACTAACATACATAAAATAAACCTGAACTTAGGGTGCCACCTAGTCCTGAAATGGCAGAAGTGACTAGAGAAATTAAACTTAGAATTTTGGAGGAAAAAGCACAAAGAAAGCCCAGTTGTAAAAACACAAATAAATATCTAACAATTCAATGTTCAGACAACATTATATACTGTTTCAGTTATTTCCCTGGTTGCTGGGACACAATGCCTAACACCTGCATTGCAAAGAAGCAGAGATTTATTTTGCTTTCTATTTATAGTCTGTGGTCAACTGGTAGCAGCACAGAATCAGCATGGCAAAGAAGTACAGCAGAGGTCACCTGCTCATGTCGTATAGGGAGGAACAAAAAGGAGACACCCCCAGCCAGGTCACAGTCTCAGGGACCTCCCCTTCTAACCTGACATCACCTCCCAAATAAAAGTCATGACCCATAATCCCATCACCTTCCAAAAGCCCTGCTTCTAGGAACTGAGATTTTGGGGAGACACCTGGTCCCCAAAATACTTATATACATTTCTTTATGCAAAATTCACTGAGTCCATATCCAAGAGTTGCCAAAGTCCTAACAGTTTCATCCTTGTAAAAAAGTCCAAGTCTGTAGTCTCCTCTGAAACTCCATAAGGTCAAAAAAGAGGCCCGGGGATTTAGCTCAGTGGTTCTGGCACCTGTCTTGCAACAGCAAGGACCCAGGTTTGATCCCAGGTAACCACGTATAATACTGGGCATGGAGACACCCAGCAACAATCAGTACCACACACTACAGTGCCAGGTATGGTGGCTCACACCTGTAATCCTAGCACTCAGGAGGCAGAGGCAGAAGGATTGCTGTGATGTAAGTTGGAGGCTGAGCTCAGGGCCAGCCTGAACTACAAAGTGAGACCCTGTCTCAAAAAAAAAAAAAAAAAAAAAAGAACACTCAACACTGGTGACATATTATTCCACAGAGTAAACAATCTCATTCCAAAAGGGGGGATAGGAGGATAGTAAGAATTCAGATCAAAGCAAGATCAAACCCCACTAGGTCAAGCATTACATCCCATAGCTCTTTGTCTAACACCCGTGGTAAGTTGCAATCATGAGATGCAAATTCCAAAGGACATAGGCAGCTCTACCCCTACAGTATTGTTAGTGGTTGTCACCCCCATTGCATCTCTCTTGGGAGGGGCCCTACCCTTGCCTGAAGCTTTTCTCAGACATTCCACATTGCCAGTTTCTCCAAATCTGGGGTCTCCACTGCACTATTAGTTCTGTTCTCATGATTTCATGCATTTCTCTCTCAGGGACACACAGCTGTGTCTCCCAGGCCTTCTTCTGATATTGGGGTATAAGCCTCACTGACCCAAGAACTTTTGCATTCTACAAAGCTGTCAAACCAGAATAATATGGATAATGCTTAGGTCTGTCACTAGCTTGAGGAGGAGCCAGGTCTTTTCACTTCCTGGATGGAGAGGCCTTGGTGTGTCTGGATGGCTGAACACTGTGAACTAAATCCTGGGAAATTATTTTCCTAGGAATCCTTCTATGAGCATAGTGCTCTGAGGTTTTCTTCTGAAAGCAAAATCGTTTACTTTTGCACCTGTGAAACATGGGAGAGTTTTGCTGATTCCTGGCATGCCCTCAAATCCTGTTTGCTATTAAACTTATGTAAGATACTTGGCTTCTTTTTTATACTAATTTTTGCAGCAACCAAGCTTTTCTCAGCCAAAACTTTACAGGGCCCAACTTTACAGGGGTTTCCTTTATGGTGAACTCAGTTCACTCAGCTGTGCTGATTTTCAGTGTAGTCTCTAAGTCTATCTATGCCACAGCCTGAATGCTGGGCTACATTGAAATTTTTTCTCTCAAATTAATTAGTCCACCACACTAATCTCAGTCTCCCACAAATTCTTATGACATGAACAAAATGTAGAGAAGTTTTTTGCCAGGGCACAATACATATGATGTTGAGTTCAACTGCCAATGGAGTTCTTGCCCCAATTATAACCTTCTGAGCCTGGTCTTTACCATCTGCTTTGTATTGGCACTTTGGTCTTCTGAGGCTCATCAGAACCTCCTACTGAGTTTATAGATTACAGCATTCTAAGACTTTTCTAGCCAAAATCTCTAAACCTTTTCAAATTCCTCTTGAAAATCAGTTCTAAGACTTCTGAATCACATAGGTAGCATGATAGCAATGACCTCACATCTGATAACAAAATCTGTCTTAAATAATTTCCTCATTCACTGAACAAAACACCGAACATCTAAAACTTAAAAGAGGTTCATATTTTGGTTCACATTATCAGTCCATAACTGGCTGGCTCAAAGTCCAAAATCTGTAGTAAAACAGCATGACAAAGGAAAGCTGCTAACCTTATGGAGGATAGGAAGTAGGAATTGAAGAGAGGAGCTGAGAAGGAAAATATACACTGAGTAAATCATACAATTTATATCTAGATGCCCCCCCATCTCATGTACCAAGAGGCAAGGTTTTGGATGGTGGAATTAGGGGGGTTTTATGGCTAACTGGGAGTTAGAAGATAGGGACATCTCAGAAGATGAAGACAGCAGGGGTGTGACCAGATAGGGTGCATCTGCCTCTCTGGCTCCTCCTTCATACTCTGTTTCCTGGAATCCATGAACAGCAGCAGCATCCCACCACAGTGCTCCTCTGCCATGCCAGTTCAGTTCTACCCTCCAGCTGATACACTGTTGTAAGAATGTACATTAGTAGAGCCATTTAGAAAACAGTACAGAGATTTGTAAAAACAGAATTACCATATGATCCAACAATCCAACTACTGGACATATACTTAAAGGAAATAAGACCAGTATGCTAAAGAGACATATACACTCCAATATTTCTTGTAGCACTATTCACAACAGTAAAGTAATTAAAACAAGCTAAGTATCCAGCAGACAAGAGGGAATAATGAAAATATGGTTCGTATATACAATGAAATGCTATTCAACCACAAGACAGGATAAGAGCCTGTGATTTGTAATAACATAAATGAAAACAGAATTGTTAAGTAAGAAAAGAACAAAAAGATAGGTGCTACATACTCTTATTTATATATGAACTCTTTAGAAGTTCTCCTATTAGGTGTGGTGGCACATGCCTGCCATCCTAGCATTTAGGGGGCTTGGCAGAGGATTGCCATGAGTATAAGCCCAGCCTAAAGTGTATAGTGAGACTTTGTCTCAAAAAAAGTTGATGGGGGGTGGGGAGTTAGCTCAGTGGTTCCGGTGCCTGTCTTGCAAGCATAAGGACCTGGGTTCAATCCCCAGTAACCACATATCATACTAGGCATGGAGACTCATGCCCAGAAGCAACCAGTACCACATACCACAGTGCCAGATGTGGTGGCTCACACTTGTAATCCCAGCACTAGGGAGGCAGAGGCAGGAGGATTGCTGTGATGTGAGTTGGAGGCTGAGCTCAGGGCCAGCCTGAACCACAAAGCGAGACTTTGTCTCAAAAAAAAAAAAAAAAAAAAAAAAAAAAAAAAGTTGATGGAGCTGGGGATTTAGCTCAGTGTCTACCTTGCAAGTGCAAGGTTCTGGGTTCGATCCCCTGGTAACCACATACAACAATGCTGGGTGTGGTGACTCACACCCACCAGCAATCATTACAACATACCACAGTGCCAGGTGTGGTGGCTCAGCCTGTCATCCCAGCATCCAGAAGACAGAAACAGGAGGTTTGCTGAGTTCAAGGCTGAGTTCATGACCAGCCTGAACTACAAAGTGAGACCATGTGTAAAAAAAAAAAGTGATGTCACAGAAATTATGAATAGAATGATAGTTACTAGAAGCAGAGGAGAATGATAGTATGAGAGGATGGGGAAATGTTGATCAATGGACATTAATTTATAGAGACAGGAGGAAGAAATTCCTGTGTACTGTTGCACAATATGATAACTATAAATAAAAATAATGTATCTAGTATTTCAAAAAAGCAGAAGAAAGGATTTTTGAACACTTCTTCATAAAAAATATTATCTGGGTAAAGTGGTACATACCTTTAATTCTAGTTATTCAGGAGGTTGAAGCAAAAAGATTTCAAGCTTGAGGCCAGTCTGTTAAAAGCATCAAGACCCTGTCTCAAAATAAAAATAAATTTTTAAAAAGGACTGAATATGCAGGTCAGTGCCTCCTGACCAAATAGTACATGCATGCATTTCAAAATGATAAATGACAGATAAGTTTAACAAGACTTACATATTATACAATAGATACATGTATCAAAAGTTCACATAGTACCACATAAGTATGTATAATTTTTATGTTTCTATGTGTCTATTTCTAAAGTAAATTTAATTTAAATTTAGAAAAAAAAGGAAAATATGAGACACTTAGATGACAACCAGGGCTCCAAGTTTCCTGGAACCAGTTCTACGTGCCCAATTTGCCATGGTCTGTAAAGTCAGTTTCATGTTGCCTTCCTCTAAGAATAAGTGAGAGAGAGAGGCCTTAAAGAGCTATGCGTCTGTCCATCCAACTGAGCTGCACTTGAACAAGATATGGTCTTACTAGGAGCTCCAGAGCCAATTTTTGGGTATCATTACGCAATGGCTATGACTTCATATATTTTCCAGTGAACAAAGGAAATAATTTATAGTTGAGTATTAATGATACTGTCATTGCCCTTCATGGTTGCACCTTTTTCCAGGTGCATATTAGATTATTCTCCTTTCCATTAAAAAACTGTTGTTCCAAAAGTCCTATGCTCTGGGAAGTCATAGACAGCTCTCTAGGGGAATATAGTGCAGAATTAGTTATGGTTAAGGCTGCTCTACGGTGACATTAGTCTATACTGCACACTCAGTTAGCTATGAATGGCAGGAAAGCTGTTTCCACTTTGCTTATTGAGTAGATTAAGCCTGGAGGAATGCGACGCCAGCTGGGAGCCCCTGCCCTACAAGCAGGACAGATCTCATTTCTGTGGTGCAGAGATGTTTGGCAAGTCTTCCAGCTGGAACAAGTGTGTCTGAGTCCCCAGTGCAGTAAGCACAGGTGTTTCAACCTGAGCAGCCTCTGTGCATCCAACACTTGGTAAGTCTGACCTCAAGTAGGCCACATCTAAAACTCAAGTGGATCTTTGCTTTGAGTTTGGCAGCAACGATGGTCACTGAGCCAGATATCTAACATGTAACGCCTCTCAATCAAGAGTTACAAATGGAATATGTCTGTAACACAATTATAAATTAATTTGTTTTTATTGGGCCAGATCCTCATTTCTGGAGACAGCAATAATTCTCTCATGGAGCTTCAGAGGATAAGAATCTGGAATCTGGCCTGCGGTTTAAAATTTGCCCAGCATGAGTATTTGATTCCTTGCAGAGTATTGGAGTGGGACGCCTGAAATTCTTCACTCCCACATGTGCGAGATAATCTTGATTTGCTTTTAGGTGGCCCCAGCAGGACCAGCTCAGATCAGCACTGATTCCTGAAGGAGTCACTCTGTCACTGAACCATAGACAGCACTAAGTAGAATTAGGGAAGGACACCAATGGCTGTCTCTCACAGCTGGTGGAAAAGTCAAAGTTTTCTGAGTCTTTTGACACCTGCATGTTCTGTCATCTTTAATTCCAAAGCATGAGAGATTCAAACTGTTACCGTGGTAACAACGTCACCAATCACAAAGATCCAAACATAACCCCAAATAATCCTTGCATTGCATTTACCATTCTCCCAGAGACCTGTAGTTTTGTCTACTATGCGGAATTTAGACTATTCAAATTATCTTCACAGAAATTATGACATAATATGAACATAACTTTTGCAGTCAAACTGACATTTTGAATGCTAGATCTTTATATGTTTTAGGATCATTAATAAATTAACTTTTCTAAGCCTCTATTTAATTATGTATAAAATGGGAATCAAATTATCATGAATTCCTAATTCTTTTATTATTGGAAATGAATTCCTAAAAAAAAAGTATCTAACAGGGCCAAGGATTTAGTTCAGTGGTTCCGGTGCCTGTCTTGCAAGCACAAGGGCTGGGGTTTGATCCCGGTAACCACATACAACACTGGGTGTGGAGACTCATGCCCAGCAGCAACTGGTGTCACATACCATAGTGCCAGGCATGGTGGCTCATGCCTGTAATTCCAGCATTTGGGAGGCAGAGGTGGGAGGATTGCTGTAATTGAGTTGGAGGCTGAGCTCAGGGCCAGCCTGAACTACAAAGGGAGACCCTGTCTAAAAAAAAAAAAAAAAAAAAGAGTATCTAACATTTTAAAAGACAATGAAAATATCTTATGCAACTATCTCACCATCTCACATATCAATGAATGAAAGAGAAAAGTATTTGCTATCCAAACCCCTAGAACATACTGGTGGAAGATCGTAGAATAAAAATCCAGACTACTGAATTTTAGATGAGTTCTTCAAGGTCCCCTAAGGCTTTCTGAAATGTAGGATTTCACAATAGTCAGTTGCCAGAAACTCCTGCTGAGGATCCCAGTCCCCTTCTTGGTGCTACAGCACATGGTGAGAGGAAAGACTTAGAGATAGAATTAAAGAGACAGAGATGGAGAACTGGGATGTCCACTGTTTGAACAGTAAAGGTGCTGTACAGCCAGAGCTATCAATATTTATTAGTGACATATTCATTGTTATGTTAAGGTAAGGGGGCTATGTGTGTTCACCAGAAGTATACTGCTCATGCAGGCAAGGACTGTAAAAAAAGGGACAAAGCATTGTAGCTCCAATCCAGCTGAAGGTTCTCAGAGTGAAGACAATGGTATAGCCACTGGCTAGATACATCTCCAGAAGCTTGGATTGGAAGCTTGCAGTTTTGAGCTATTCCAGAACTGGGTGCAGAAGGTGCAAGTGGCAGCCTTGGTAGACTGGATCCTCTAGTTTGATCACTTCTAGGTACAGAAGAGTTTATCTCAGTTGTTAGAAACTGACTCAACCGCTAGCACCCTACCCATATCCCCAACCAAAACAATAATGTGGTGGGGCTCAGTCTTCCACAAGTTCTACAATTCCTCTCCTATTTAAACTGACATGCAAGAATAACCTGGTCCAATTCAGACTGGATTATAAATACCATCACAAAGAGGACTATCAAACTGGATTATTACTCTTTTGTTCTTGGTGTTTCATTTTGCGTGTTTGTAAGAACTTACAAGAGGTAGTTATTGCATTCATTCCTATAGGATCTTCCTACGTTGTTATTATTTAGATTTAAAATGTCTCCCAAAGTTGCACATGTTTAAAAAGCAATTAGACCACGAGGGCACTATACTCATCAATGGACTCATTCATTGATTAGTTCCACAGCTAAAGTGCTCTCAGCAGCTGGGACTTGGTTGTAGGTGGGTCACTGGAAATTATAAAATCTGTATACTTTATTTTTAGTTTTCATCTGTGACCCACTGATTATTTAAGATGGTATCATTTAATTCCATTGTGTTTGCTGCATAGTTTCTGTGGTGTTTTTGCCATTAAGTTTATTGGCACACTTATGATATACATAATCATCACATTCATCCTAAGAAACTTGTACCTGGGCATATTTTAATTCTCTTATTTTCCATCCCCCTCTCTTTTCTTCAATCCTCCCTCCCATATACAAAACCTTTTTTTCTGTTGTTTTCATTACATTCATTTGCATCCTTATTTTCATTCTTCCATTCCCTCTCCTCCACTTCTTGCCCTTTGAACATTTTTCCTACTTCCTGTTACCTAAATTCTGTTTTAGTCCTTATTTACCTTCTGTATCTCTCACAAGTGAAACAGTGTGATATGTAAACACATGTGTCTGATTTATTTCACTTTAAATTATGTTCTCAACTTTGCCACTAATTCTTGTCTCACTCTACTATGGTCCAAAAATATGTATGGAATAATTTATGCACTTATGCTTAAATTGCTGTGAGTTCCAGGCTGAGTTCAGGGGCAACCTGAACTACAAAGTGAGACCCTGTCTTAAAAAAAAAAAAGTTCATGTAATGAAGTATGTGGTGATCCTTATTGATTTACTTCTATATGTGGTATATTGTCTGAAGAACTAAACAATACATCCTTGAATGTTCAATTACAGGAGAAATTAGAAAAGTAATTGTAAATCTTATAATTAAATGATAGCATAATTATAGGACATAAGAGTCTGTGGGGCACAAATAAAACAGTTCTAGGAGAGAAATTGATAGCTATGAAAACCTATACAGGCTGGAGATTTAGGTCAAGTGATACCAGATATACCTTGAAAACCTACATTATAAAAACATATTGATCCAAAAATAAATAACTTTATAATGTATCTCATGGTCCTGGGAAAACGAGAACAATCCAAACACAAAGGTATTAATAGAAAAAAATTAAAAAGATCCAAATACAGGATCACAACACCATGAGATCCAACCAAGTGAACTCATTGAGCAAGGCAAAAAAAAAAAAAAAAAAAAAAAAAAAAAAAAAAAAAAAAAAAAAAAAAAAAAAAAAAAAAAAAAAAAAAAAAAAAAAAAAAAAAAAAAAAAAAAAAAAAAAAAAAAAAAAAAAAAAAAAAAAAGCCAGAAAGAGGGGAAAACAAAGAATAAAAGAGCCAAGAATAGAAAAACTCCATGACAGAGATATATCGGTCCATACTAGTTATATTCATTTATGTCAGTGGCCTAAGTACACCAATTAAAAGACATATAGACTTGCAGAATGGATTAAGTACAAGATCCAAAAATATGCTGTGTACAAGAAACAAACTTAATTCAGAAAAATACATAAACTGAAAGTAAAAGAGTAGAAAACAATTCTCCATCTAACATAAAACCACAAAAAAGGCAAAAGTGGCTATCTTATTTGTAGGCAAAATAGATTCAAATCTAAACTAATTAAGAGAGACAAAGAAGGACACTACATCCTTGTACAGGAACAAACCAAGAGGAAGTGATGACATTCATAAATATTTCTGCACCAAATTCTAATGTACCCAACTACATAAAACAAATATTAATGGACATGAAAGGTCAGACAAACATTAACACAATAAGAGTGGGGGACCTCAATATTTCACTGTCACAAAAAGACTGGACAAAAATTCAATAATTAAATATTTGAAAGAACCAAACCTTTGAACAAATAGACTTAATAGACGTCTGCAGAGTGTTGCACCCTACAAAGTCAGAAATCTTCTCAAATGCTTACAAGTCGTTCTCCAAAATAGACCACATGCTAGTTTATTGAACATGTTTAATTAAATACAGTGTATTGATGGTATCCCCTGTACACTGTTAGACCCCAGTGCCTTGAAATTGGAGATCAATAGCAAAAGAAAAATATAGCAAAACAAATCCCAAGATCCTCACAAACACATGAAAATTAAACAACATTCTCCTGAACAAAGGGTGAGTCACAGAAGAAATTAAAGAAAAAATTAAACAGTTTATACAAATAAATGATAATTCCAGTACAAGATACAGGAATCTATGGGGCATAATCAAAGCATTTCTACAAGAGAAATTTATAGTGGTGAATATAAAGTAGTAGAACAACAATGGAAATATGTGTAGAGATTACACACACCAAAAAAAGACAACTAGAAATCTGTGTTTGAGGACAGAAAGATGCTGACACTGAGTGTGACTGAGTGGTGAATGAGATGTTTAAACGCATTGCTCTGCATGGACATGCTTGGGATATGGTTGGTTCTCCATAGATGCTGATTAACTTTCTTTTTCTTCCTTTTTATAGAGGAGATAGATGTTAAGCAGATAACTTACTAGTTGAAAAACCCAAAGTCATATACTGTAGGGAGCCATTTAAACAAACATTTTAAGGGATTAGGAATCCTTCATGTTGATCATTAAGGGACTATATAAACTTTCTTCTCAGAAAAATGCACATTGCAACCAACACACATTGCTTACATTCTGTTTCCAGGCGTCACAGGCCCTCTGAAACCCATTCATGAGCTCCATGTCAGAATCACCAGTTTTCTGTCCCAAAGAATCAGAAAAGAAAAGAGTAAGTTCCATGGCAACCAATCACTTGTGTCCATGGTGACAGACTCGGGTGTGTTTGAGCACACGTGTTATATATGCTTTGCTTGACTCTGGCTCTATTGTCTGTGGGAGTTACCTGGATGATGCACATTTGATTAAAATGTTCCCAGGGAGCGGAAGAGCCTTGGAGAGATGGAATGGAGAGAGGGCAGACTGCACGGGGCGCCCCGTGAAGAATGCTCCCCTGTGGGACTTATGCACGGCCGGCATTGAAGGACCTGTGCTGGCCCACAGGTGGGCACATCAACACATTTGGATAGTGACTCAGAAAGAAAACAGAAGCCTGAAGCAGTAGTGTAGACAGGCCTCCCTGAGGAGGGGGTCACATGCCCCTGAGAGGCACGAATAAAAGACTACCCAGTAACGTGCTACAAATGTTACCACCACATCCACAAGCCCCATCTCTGAACACGACAATGCAGTCTCAGCAACATCTCGCCCAGATCCGTTCCTTACTTAATTGAAAGTAATTACGATGTAATTGCTTTTCCTGCTGTATTTACCTAAAACTCAAAGATGGGGACTTCTAAGTGTTTCTTAAGAGATATGTAATTGTAAATGTCTTCAGTCTGAAAACTATGGTTCCATACACTTATATGTCGAAAACTGAAGTAAAACAAGAAGGAAGATACTGTGAAAATGAAAAAGGGTCAGGTCTAGAAAGGATCCAGAAGACAGGAGCATCTCTCTGAGCTCCAAGGCCTTCAGGGTCTACCAGATGGACCCCCTTTGGAGGTCTGTGTCTCCCCTTCCCTATCCAATCATTTAAGAAGGTAAAGCAAGGGGCCTGCAAGCAGTGAATCAAACTTTTAAGAAATTTTGGTCATAAAGCAAGTCCTAGGTGGCACAAGTTGTGGTTACTATCTTGAGTTGCTGCCTTTGGAAACTGACAAGCAGAGGCACTCTTTCTTATTTAACAATACAACTTCATAAATGATGTTTTTCCGATTTGATTATTTATCGCTCCTTCACCACTGCAGAGACAGAGGAGGAAATGAGAGGCATAAAGCGAGCTCCACATCCTGAAGTAGCTAATACCTACAGCGCAGTCCTGGACCCAGTCTAGAAATCTGGTTTAATGTCTCCTATGGGCTGATCTTCACGCAGAACCTGCCTGGTTTGGGGATAAGTCACAAAGGAAGTGACATTCTGCAGCATGCTCTGTGGGACCGAAGAAATCAAAGGCCAAGTAAATGAATCTGAAACTGGACTAAACTTCGGAGTCACACAAGAAAAGCTCGTGAAAAAAGGGACAGGGGTATTGCAAGGTCAGAAAATTACGTTCTGCTACACAAACTTACTTTTGTACCCCTGCATTTATAGATCACTGCAACTACAAAACAGCCCAGCACTGGCACTCACTGAATGTGAGCTTGGGTGTGCAGGACAACTTTCTCTCTGCAACTTTGAAAAATGCAAGATGAGGAATGAGGTAAAGCAAAGTGGGAGAAAATAATTTTTATCGTGTTCTCTGTATGTTATCAGGTCCTTTTTGCTGATGTGGAAACTAAGGCTGTTTAGCAAAAGTCACACAGAAGTGACCGAACTACAACTCAAAATAACGTATACCCCATCTCTACAAAAAGGAAGACACCACAAAGCTTAATTATGCTAACTTCACAATATTCCTTAAAGATGAATTTCTATTTACATGGGTCCAGGCTTTTCTTCATAAAGTTAACAAATATCTCTCAGAGGCGGCTCAGTCATTCTTTACTTCCACGAGGGGGCAGCCTTTCTCTGTGGATAGAATTGCTTACTATATGACACCGACGAAGGGGCAAGAAGTGGAAAACAGGGAACTAGCATAAAACTTTAAAAAAAAGGGAGTCCTCCAAATAGTGACACTCCCTTAATGAAATAAAGGCCTTCAACCTTATAATTACTTTCAAATGCAGTCACTTCCAACCTCCCGCTGCTTAGAAAAGTCATACTGTTCTAGAGCGAGCTTCGTTTTCACCACCTGATGGCAATAAAGACTCCTTAAATCTGATGACCATTTTCTCCCAGGAAAGTGGGCGATTCCATTCCAAAAGTCCCGGTCTACGCCCTTCCTATGTACTCGCTTCCATTCTGTCCAAGATGATGGGGTATTTCTGAGTAGGATGCCAGACCACCCTTCTCTGTCACTGCCCATTTATTTCCCTAGAAGTGAGGCAGGAATTCACAGACACACTTTCCCCTTGGCTATCTACTAAATATGGAAAGCTTCTGCCTCCAGTCCCCACCTCTGCATACTTAACTAAGGTTTCTTGAGGTCTATGTACTCATGGATCTCCATGCTCCTCCCTGTGGTCCCCCTCAGGACTTTAGACTTGGCCCTTTGAAAAATAGCTCCTAACTGCTTTTATCTAGCTGTACTTCAGCCATCCGGACACTTATAAGAAGCCAGACTTCAGCTTTCAACAAAAAGCCGAGCACAGTATCTGTATGGAGTGTGAGTTTGTGACAGGCATGAGCGATTGTGAAATTGTGGTTTCCTTCACTTCACTGACGTGCGTGGTTATCTTCCTAGGAAGGATTCTTTTGAACCAGGCCCACGTGGCCCCTGGTGACCCATGCAGTGACAGCTAGAGTGAGGCATGTCACACAGGACAGGGGCTGCCGATGACACAGCTCCTCCTATGCTTCTACCTCACTGGGCCATCCTCTCTGCCCTTCCCAGGATCAGCAGTTGCTTCAGATGCAACGTCAAGACTGTTGGGAATTCTGTTTCTCAAGTGAAGAAGACTTGTACAGCAAGATGCAATCACTTTGGCCTGTTTTGCAAGTAAGTCTTGACTAAACATCACTAATCAGAAACAACAAAGAAGAGTTAGGGAGGCTACTCGGGAAATAAGGAAAGAAAATGTAAAGAGATTAGAGCCAGGAGCTTCAGAGGGGTGAATGGAGAAAGCTGGAAAGAAATGGCTGTTTTGAAGCTTAAAGTTTGTCGAAGAAAAGAATAAATGAGGGAGTAGATGGTTAACAGGAGTTTCCCTCAGAAAGGAAGTAGTCTTTGTGAAATCATTTCATCTCTGCTTTTCTTTCCCTGCGACTCCAAGTCAGGACACTCTACTACTTCTCTCTACTGTTCACCGCAAAGATGGTATCTTGTGCCTGGTGAGGCAATGATTCTTGGCTCCTACATCATACGCGTGGTGTTTGTCGACAGTTATCATATCATTAGTCATTGCTACTGAGCACTGATTTCATGTTTCCACATAAATGGTGCCACCCACTCCTTCAGTCATGTCTGTCCTGGTTCTCTGATCTCCTTCCAGTATTTTCATCTTCCTAAGGCCCCTCTGCACCTCACCGGCAATTTATTGTCTTGAGTAAGACTAGAGTTAGCTAGGCAAAGATAATATGGTGTGGAGACCCGGGATACAGTTGACACTTTTCCTACAAAGTTAGAAACAGATAAACATCATTTTTGGCATTGCACTTGTATAAAATGTGCAAACTGGTTTAGACTACAAGTATTTGAGTGTTTGCTAGCTGTGCCCATAACAGAAATTTGGAGAGCATGCTTCAACACATTATGACACATTTTGTAAAGAGGGCTGGCAAGAGCTGGGAGAGTGGGTTGGGGATGAGGATCTCAGGAAGAGGCTCAGCCTCCAAGCAGCAGAGACTGTCCCCACACTGTCCTCACACCATCTTCACATTGTCCTCAGGAGGCATGGAGGTGTGGGCACAGATGGGCTAGAAAAGAGGGGGAGGAGCAGGCACAGGGAGACGGAAGTTGGAGTAATTTACATCTATTTACCTTAATTTTATTGATGAGTCACCAGGAAATAATAATAAAGATGGAAGGAGTTTTAAAGGAATGGACCATCTTAAGATTCAATTGAAACTGGAAATTCTCACTGCTTCAAATTGAAGCAGTCACATTCTGTATCCCGTTCTGTACCTTTACTCAGCTAGTTCTTTTGCTAGAAGACCCTCTGTCTCTCGTGTCCCTAGCAGAGGAAACGGTTGTATTCCCACCAGATGCCCTATAGTAAGCAGGTGTGATCCCTTAACTATATCATGTGCCACCTCCAAGGTCTGCATCCTCACACCCTGCACCTGTGGCCTTCAGAGGACTGCTCGGTCAATACCTGGTATACCTACAATTTTATTTTTCTTTTGTCTTTTTTGGTTTTTTGAGACAAGGTCTCACTTTGTAGTTCAGGCTGGTCGTGAACTCAGCCTTGAACCCAGCAATCCTCCTGCCTCTGACTCCCGAGTGCTGTATATGGTACTGATTGCTGGTGGGCGTGAATTTCCATGTCCAGCATTGCATATGTGGTTATCGGAGATTAAACCCAGGCCCTTGTGCTTGTAAGACAGGGACCAGAAGTAAATCCCTGGCTTCCTACAACTTTGTTTTTCTTTCTTTCTTTTTTTCTCTTTTGGTACTGGGTATCCATCTCAGGACCTTGCACTTGCGAAATACTCACTGGAACCACTGAGCTAAATCCCCAGCCCCAGCCCTCTCCTCTGCTTTTGATTCCTAAGATTTCCCACCTTACCCAGTCTTCTTGGGGCCCTCAAATTTGTCACTGTTCCCTGAAACACTGATTATCAAAGCTGAAAGCAACAGAAAACAGAAGGAGGGCATAAAACAGCCCAATTGTCCTCTACTCCTTAATCTGATAAAGTGTTTTTCTCAGTAAGACTAAGATGGCTGATAAAACACCTATACAATGTTACACTATTGATCCACATAAGGAGAGGGGAGAATTTCCCCCTACTTGAATTTCCAGTATTTTGATTTTTATTTCATTCAATCTATTGAGCTTCATCTTTTTATAAATTTTATTCACTACTGAAGTAAAATGAAATTTTCCAATACTAATGTCACATCGGTCTTGTGGCCTTTTTGGTCTTCATCCAGGTTAATGACAAAAACTAGAGCCAGAACAGAGTCTCAGCACCGTCATACTGTTGCAAATCCTATCCCAGTAGACACTGACACATCGACCCACGCTCTCTGGGGCCATAACCCACCACGCTCTGAATTCTAACTGTGCTAGAGTACAGACTGCATGTGTTTTCAATGAGATGCCAAAAAAATTATTATTTCTTGAATTTCCAAAGTAAACCTTGAATATGTTTTTGGAGTCCTCCTAATTAATGGAGTGAAATTTTATAACAATTAAAATTCACACAAACATAGATAAATCTGAGTTCTGCTGATGACTACCCTTGCAACCTTAAATTAATTTTATTATCTCTAAGTATCAGTACACTTTCAATGAGGCTGTGTACAGCTTCCACTTCTTAGGAAATCTATATATAAAAAAAATTGTTCATATCAAGTATTTAACAGAGAACTTAGGAAATAATACTAATGTTTTCTCTTATTTCAAGCTAATGGAAATGGTGAGGAGAGAGTAAAAGATTTCAAGAGGATCAAAAGTCTTCATGGAGATATTTAAGAAGGTAAAAAGGGAATAAGGCTCAGAAGAATATTCCAGGGCAAAGGAATAGAGAGACCGAAGCTTCGCGTGTCCACAGAACAGTGAGGAGAGAAAATACATGATGATCTGAATGAATGGAGGGAGGACCACAAGGGAGATGAGGCTGGAGATGAGAAGGATCACATCTTCAGGACCTTGGATTTCATTGGGTAAAATGAGAAACTATCATCAGAGTATGGACAATGGTAGGAGCCACATAAGTGGACTTGTGCTCCGAACGACCAAGCTGGCTGATATGTGGTAAATGGGCCATAAAAAGGCCAGGTTTGCTAGTGAGTGCAGAAATCCAGCAAAAGATGGTGGTGTCATAAGGTGGAAGTGATGAGAATAAGTGTCAGCTTCTAGATACATTTGGAGCCACTTCCTCCAGGAGTACTGATGTGATGAAAGACAGAGGAGTCGAGGAGGATCCTGTGACTCAGCCGAGCAATCAAGAGGGCCGAATCCGTGGTTGCCATCTGGAAAGACACACACATGGGGGAAGTCTGTCAAGCAGGAGAAGCTGGGATGCGCGGTGGTGACAAGCAAGCCCCAAGCCTCATGGTTCCCCCCCAAAAGCCCTTTGTCACTCAGAGCACTTACTCTGGGACCTAGAGAGAGGGAGGCTTCTTGCCAATCCTTGTTTTCATGATCCCCACAGCAACAGAAGAGGCATGAGAATGCACTCTGGGATCTAAGCTCCTGCAGAAAAGCAAAGTCACTGCCACTCCCGTTTCACGGGACGAGGTCATCGCAGAGCTCTTCTAACTTCAAAGAGAATTATGGGAAAACACTCCTACACACACCTGGAGAACAGAAAGGAGGAAACTCGGGGCATAGTAAGCCTGATGGTGCTCACTTCGATGGGACTGTAAGTTAGTACAGCCATTACCAGAGTCAGTACAGAGATTCCTCCAAAACACTCCAAATAGATACACTATTTGACTCAGTTGTTCATCCTTGAAATATACCAAAGGCATTAAAGTCATCATACTACAAAGACACCTGAGTATCTACGCTTACTGCAGCAAATTCATGACAGCGGAGATACAGGACCAGGCTAGGTGTCCATTAGTGGATGAATATGGATAAATTCCCATCAACAAATAAACTGAAACTGGGTGTAGAGACTGGGTGTGGTTGTGCACAACTGTAATCCCAGCACTTGGGAGTCTGAGACAGGAAGATTGCTGTGAGTTTGAGGCCAGCCTGGGCAACATAGAAAGACTGTCTCAAAACAAAAGAAAACAGAAAAGCAAAAACAGACAAATGGATAAAGAAAATGTGTTATATATAAACACAGAAGCACTACTCATACACAGAGGAGAATGAAGTTAAGTTTGGAGAAGATAGATAGGATGGAGATTGTGGTGTTAAACTAGCTGGGTTCAGAATGTCAAGTTCTGCAGTTTCTCTAATCAATGGAATCAGAAAAATACATGATATGAAAGTAAAAGGGAAACTAATATTAAACAGAGGAAGAGAAGAGGGAAGATAGGGGAAATATAAAGGAGAATAATAGGAAGGATGATATGTGCATGTATGACAATATCTCATTAAAATCCATTTTTGGTAAAAATTAATGTGTGCTATCACCAGAGATTGTTTATGGATATATTCTTACATACTAGGAAAAAAATTAATGTGCACTAATAAAAAATACATACGTATTAAAAACAAACCAAATAAAGAGAAAAAACTGACTGCAGCTCAAAAGATGAAAGAGCATTTCTGACAGCCACAGAGAGAGACATCCGGAGGCTCTTTGAGAAGAGGGGTTTGATTTGGATTTTTGGACACATCCCTCCCAGGTGAGTCTGAACATCAGGGGAGGGTGAAGTGTGGACCCAGGTTCACAGGACTTGCAGTTTGTGTAGCCTAGGGAGGAGCTTCTTGAAGATAACAACTTTAAGACAGAGTAAAATGAGTCCATGGCCTCAGAAGGGGTTGTAGAAACAAGACGCCCTGAAGCTTGAGCTCTAAGCTGAATCCACTTCTGGGTGATAAGAAATCATAGAACTGTCGTGAGGAGGTTCCTGGGTGACAGAGGCACTCCAGGCTGAGGGAGCAGAGGAAGTCATCTACGAAGTACACACAAAGAGAGGAGCCTCTGGATCGTAGGACAACTCCATGCTCAGCAAAGGAGACTGAGAAGAAGCCAGTGAGATCTACTGACAAAATCATTTCCCCTTCTCTGAACGTTGACCTCGAGCTCACTCTCCTGAGACTGTCATTTATTTTATTTTGTCTCTTCCTTTTATGCTACCAAAGGATGAAGAATTACTGATGACTTGACTTCTTGGATGCTGGTGATTGGACGCATGGCCTTGTGCCTGCTAAGAAGTGTTCGCTTTGCATCACACCCACAGTCTTCTAATGACTTGATTTTAACATCTATATTTAAAAACTAGGAAAAGTTTAGACTGATTCAGCCCAAAGAGAAAGTCAGCATTTAAGTAGAAACGTACAGAGAAATAAATGACCATGAGTCAAAAAATAAGTCTTAATACTTAGTCCTGCCACCAGTTTGCAGACTCTCTTTACCACACTCATGTAAATTCTCTGGACTTTATTGTGCGTGTCCAATAACCAAAGGAATCTGCTGTTTTTCTCAGGGTGATGCTCTCTGTTTATCATCTGGCCCATGTAGTCCATCCTGAAGTGGTTCGGGCCTCAGGACTGGATCGGATCAGTTTCCATTGGAAGTATGTAATTGTTCTCATTGATTTGAGGAAACACACTTCAAATTCCCTGTTCACTTCACATTGGTGATCCTAACCCTGATAGGATATGATACATTTGAAGGTAATAAATCTAAAAAGGAAGTTCGGTGATAAAATGAGTGACTGTAACTGTAGAGTTCAAGGTAAAATGTACAAAGTAGCTCTTAAATTTTTATAAATCTCTTTTTTATTAAAGGGTTTTAATTACCAGTAGATCTCAGCTAATAATTTAATCGTAGAAGAGACAGACTGTCTTAGTTTTCTAGGGCTTCCATAAGAAAATATCACAGAATGAATGGCTTAAAGAACAGAAATTCATTGTCTCGTGGTTCCAGAAGGTACGAGTTCAAGGTCAAGTACTGATAGGCCACACTTGCCCTAAAGGTGCTCTCCTAACTGCTACCATTCCTTGGCTTGTGAAAGTATCACCTCAGTCTTTACCTAAGTTTTCTCTTTATGGTACTTGTGCCTAAATATTCCCCTTTTAAGGACACTAGTAGTGTTAACTCCTATGCACAATCTCACTTTAATTTGATTACCTCTAGTTAAGATCACATTCCAGGGTTAGAATTCCAACATATCTTTTGGGGGAGGATCAAGTTCATCCCACAGCACAAATCCACATACAGCTGCCCTCCAGCCTCAACTCCCTTTCAGCCTCCAGGTGCCCACACAGTGATCTCTTTTTCCTGGGTCATTATCTCTGCCTTCTTAATGCTTTACAGACCCATACCTTTCTCCTTTGATTTGGCTCAGACCTTCCTTATGTATTGCCTGATATAAAGCAAGAATCTCCTTTCCTAACCCTGAAAACCCACCCCTTCTCCTCTACTCAAAAGCTAATGTTAGGGCCAGGGCTTTAGCTCAGTGGTTCCAGCACATGTCTTGCAAGGTCAAGGGCCTGGGTTCGATCCCTGATAACCACAAACAACAATGCTGGGCATGGAGACTCATGCCTACCAGTAATCAGAACCACATACCACAGTGCTGGGCAAGGTTGTTCATACCTTAATCTCAGCACTTGGGAGGCAGAGGCAGGAGGATTGCTGTTGATGTAAGTTTGAGGCTGAGCTCAGGGCCAGCCTAAACTACAAAAATGAGATCCTATCTCAAAAAAAAAAAAGAAAGAAAGAAAAGAAAAGCCAGTGTTAAAAAAGGAGCCAGAGTTGTCTTTCTGAAAAGCACTTCTAAACTTGCCACTCACTGTAAAACCCTTCAGAGGCCTCCTCGGAGCCCTTTACTGTAAAGGAATCTCACTTGATAGAGTACAGAGCTGAGTGTTTTCTCCACCTGCTCCTGAACACCTCCCAAGCTTCGTTCTAGTCCTGTTCTCAGCTGGCACTAACACAAGGTCTTTGAGTAGAGAATTTCATCTGTGCCCTTTTTGTAGGGCTGCTGGCAGCATATGAAGAGGCTTGTGCCAATTAGGACAAAGTGCTTTATCAGGGAACATGAATCATGGCAACAGAGCAGCTTTTCCTCCATGCTCAGGCTTCCATGTGTCACACTGGGGCGGAGGGAATGTAGACTTCACTCCACCCAGGTCGGTCCTCCTTTCCCTTCTGCAGGATAGAATAATACTCCTATGCACTGATGGCTGGCCCTGCAGCTCCTGCAGCAGCAATTCCTCAGGCAAACATCATAAAACCTCTGTACTCAGTGCAAAAGGCCCCCAGACCTCTGAAGCCAAAGAGCTAAGAGATTAGAGGAGGCACTGGCAGCACTACAGAGAGACTAACTCCAAACAGGGGCACTTTCCCCAGGAGAAGATGGGCTCCTTCCACAGAACTATTGCTATCTCAGTTCCTCTGACAATACACAATGTGGGGTATATAGAGGTACTCAGTCAAGCTCAAACGAACTCTACTTTCTCTTCACAGAAAATCTGTGGGTTCACAAGTGCTATCATAGCAAACATCACCAAGAACTGTTTATGGGGATGAACGTAGGAAGAATGGCAGGCAGGCTAGCTTGTGCTGTAGGGAATCTCTTTAGAATGAGGTAACAGTCCTGTACTGTGGGTTTGGTCTCAGGTCAATCACTTGATGCCTAAGTGAAGTGATTATTTAGTAACATCTAAACTGGTCTTCCTCTCCAAATTTCTCCCTGCACTGCCTGAATTTTTAAACTTTACTTTATTACATTCCCTATTACATCTACCAGAATCTCAAAAGCTAACATGAAAGGATTCTCATTCATAATAGTAAAACTTGGATGAACAATTTTGAACCTTTAAATTTTGCAAACTCCTAGCAAAGATCAGTAAACCCTGAAGAAATGGACATCTTGAGTTGGAGGGAGGAGTGAAGAAAGCTATAGGACACAGACTGTGTTAGCAAGGAGGATGGGGACTCGGAGTTTACCAGTCTTGTTGGAAGTAGTATTGTCTCATTGCCTCCTCTAATCTCTTAGCTCTTTGGCTACGGTGGTCTGGGGGCCTTTTGCACTGACGGCTGGATTTTTTTTCTGTCCCCTCATCCTTGCCAGAATAGATGAAGAAGGTGTTCATTCACCTCCCAGATCCCAAGCCCTTTTCACGCAAGAGTTATTGACAAGACAAAGAAGAGTTTTTAAAAAGTTGCATTAACAAATCATTCAGATGAGGGAAGACACTCCTTCGATCTGACACTGCCTGGTGGTTGGGCTGTAAGAGAGAGGTGTTCAGTCTCAGCAATTGAACTCCTTCCTGTCTCTTTTCTCTCCAGTGGCAAAAGGATCTAGAAATTAAGGGCCCAACAGCCTATACCTGGGCCTGCAGGTGAAAATAAGGATTCCCTGGAAGTTCATATAAGGTAGACAGAGTGACACAGCGTCCTAGACGCCGGAGTTACTACCTGCTCTACCAAGTGTGTCTATACCTTGACTCCTTTTGGTGCAGATCCCTCAGAATGAGCTCACAGTCCCTGACCACTCTCTGGGCGTTGCTGAGGCACAGCCTGCTGAGCACTGATGTCTTGTCAGAGCTGCCCAGCTGGTGAGTCTTCTCACTGTTCACAGAATACATATAGTGTTCAAGGGACACACTATGGTCCTTCAGGTGTTGATGACAGCCTGGCCCTTCCCCTTCCTCCCTCTGGGGATCCCAGTGGAAATGTACCCCTGAAGACAGGCTAAGCTACACAGGCTGGACTTGATACACTGCTAACCCAGGAGCTTTGCACCCGAAGGTCTGAATGCATGTTCAGCTGATATACAACAACATGTGCTGTATATGTGTCTTCCACTCTGCTCATATGTACAACATGTGCTGATATACAACATGTGCCTCGGAACCTCAGGAACACATGGTGTGAAGCCAGGAGTAATGATGCAACAGAGTGAGACCATCCTGGGACTGGCTCAGACACCTACCCCCAATGCGTACCTCTCCTGTCTCTCAGTGAGTCCAAAGAGAAAAACTTTGAAACAGTTGGACTATAAAAACCTGCTGATGGGCCGGGAAGTTAGCTCAGTGGTTCCAGCGCCTGTCTTGCAAGCGCAAGGGCCTGGGTTTGATTCCCTGGTAACCACATAACAATACTGGGTGTGGAGACCCACACCCAGCAGCAACCAGTACCACATACCACAGTGTCGGGCGTGGTGGCTCACGCCTGTAATCCCAGCACTCGGGAGGCAGAGGCAGGAGGATTGCTGTGATGTGAGTTGGAGGCTGAGCTCAGGGCCGGCCTGAACCACAAAGCGAGACCCTGTCTCAAAAAACCTAAAAAAAAAAAAAAACCCTGCTGATTTCAGCGTTGCCCTTCTGAAGTATCAGCACAAGCTTGAAAACACTGGGCTTGAACTATATCCAGAAAGTGGGCATGCACCGTCTCTGGATCTGTCTACTCTGGTTGACTTTCTTCCTCATCAGGGCCAGACAAGGAACACCCTCAAGCCGCTTCTCTCCCCAGTCAGGAGGCTGCTTATCTCTCCCTGGAAATGGGAGAATTTATTATCCAAGTCACCCTGTGGTTTCTCAAGCTGAATTGCTTCTGGGAGCTCCACAGAAACAGTGTCTTCTTCCTAGAGGGCTACCTGGGACAGTGCTCAGGTTCCTGCAGACACCCTCGAAGACACTCAGTAACTAACTGCCAGTTTTCAGAATGAGACTGGAACCGACTCTCTGAGTGCCTGAGTGTCAGCCAGATAAAAGGGCTCATCTGAGAGCTGTCACACTGACTGATTTCAGTCCTGAGCCCATCTACCTTCTGCTAGAGGAAGTTGAAACCCCTCAAGCTTGATGTCATCTACCTGCCCTGAGCAACTACTCCCACTCACTGCTTTAGTTCCTGTGGAAACCATATCCCTACGCCGGGGCTAAAGGACTAAATGTGCTGCACCCCCAAGCAGAGCCAGTAAAGCCTAGAGCTGTGCCTTGTGCCTCTGGAGTTATGAAGAAAAGAATTCCCTCGCCAGGGACAGATTTTTCCATCACTGTGCTGGGTTCACAGTTGTTCTGAATGCCCTCAGACCACTGAGATGGTCTTGTTCAGTACTGGATCCTGCTCTGTGGCAATTGAGTCATCTCTGACCTGGAGCCCAGCCTGTGTCACTGTTGAATGTCTGCCTAGGTGGATGCAAATATCAGAAGCTTTCCTGGGGGCAACTGGAAGTGAAAGTCAAGACATAGATGACCCATCAAAGGGCCACAGAATGTGCAGCTTCAGATCATTGCTTACTGTGAGTGTGGGAAGGAGAGGGAGGGGAGGAAGGGAGTGGACTAGATAGGAAAGGTTGGCTGGAGGTTAAGGAGACCCTTGGGGATATGTGTCTTATGGAGTAAGAAATAGGAATCTGAATTCCTAGATGTGGATTTGAGCTTGAGAGAGCTGCATAAGCAGTTTTAAAAAGATGAGAAGATGAGAGCCTCAGCGCAAAGAGCATCCTCCGTGGCAGAAAGAACAATGACTATAGAAAAAGAAAAAAATCCTGAGTTGACCGATCCAGCTCAATACTCATGGTGTCACCTGCAGTAGAGCCATGCTGATCACTCCGCTCCATTCTTCACTTCTCTCTAGGCATCATTCGCATGCTTTCAATATGTGTGGCCGGTCAGTGGGTCAATGTGCACAAGTTGTCACCCTGAAGTCCCACTCTCCAAAGCACGGGACTACAACCCAGGATCCTCACAGGATGGCGAACCTTGGGCACATACGTCCAGACTGAGCAGAGTGGAAGACAAAAAAGAGAGAAGGAAAATGAGCCGCATGTCTTTGTGGCCATATTCCAAGAACTCTCGGCCCATTGGCTGGCCACCTGGGCACAAAGCCTCCAATAGACAGACACACAAACAATCCTCTCCTGGAAAAACAGAATTTACTATAGATATTTAATTATTCAGTTCTGATCTCTGTCTTTCAGTCTTGCTAAAGGTGTCTCCAATGCCCCATTACAAAGTACTTTATAATTTGAAATTTTTATAATCTGATTTTGACTTTTTATAACTTAATCTTCTCACAGCTAGTAATAAAACAGTTTCAGATGAGGAGTGAAAAAAATGATTGACATAGGATGGGCTAAAAAAAATAGGCTACAGGAGAAAATCAAAAAACTACCTTCACAGTGAACACAAGAGAGTTCTTTAAGATATTTTGGTCACAGACCTGGTCTCTCATCTCCTGATAAAATTTTACAGAAAAGCTAAGATATCACATCTATTCACTATATACCTAGCCATGAGAGCAGGATTGAATTAATCTGTGTGATGGTTTACATAGGAATACCTTCAAGGAAAGAAAGAATTGTGTAAGTCTGGAGCCCTAGGAAGGCATATAAAGACCCATTGGATTATTTGCTCTCTTCTAAGTCTGAGCTGTTTTTTTTATTAACAGAAAAAGCAGTGCAGCCCTTCACAGAGGCCCTGTTCATTTTTAACTGTGTGGAGAGGGGTTGGTGAAGCTTATTTCATAGAATTTTGTCAAATTTATTTTATAAACTCAATTCAATAAATAACTATAATTGAAAATAATCCCCCAAATTATCTAATTCTATTCATTCTATCTCCTTCAATAACAAATAATTTGTGATCTCCTGGGAGGACCTATTTCCTGGCTTCCTTGTTTCTGACTAGATTTTAAATGAGTTTGGATATTTCAGATGCTGACATTACTCACGTTGCCCATCCATATAAACTCTGCTACTTGTCAAAAGCTATTTATATTGTCATTTATCTATCTCTCTACTTTTTTCCCTTCTTCCTTGTAGGAGTTTTTATTTGTCTCTTTCTCACTGTGGTCTCTCCTCTTTGGGGAAGCCTTCTTGGAATGCTACCTCCCAGGGCTGATGAATGCCCCTTCTAGTTTCTTAGCATGTATGTCAAATTCAACAGTCCGCTGCTGTCTGGCAGCCTTCAAAGGGAGGCCCATCTGCCCCAAGAAGTAATACCAACAAAATGCAGAAATGGACTATGGTGATTACTTCTCTAAGTCGTGGTCTTTTAAGCTAAATAGCAACTCATTCATAAATGCCCAGGTATGAACAAGTACTTTGCATATAATTTCATCTATACATCTATATCAACATGTCCCAATTACAACAGCTGCTATGCCAAAGATGTAATCTATACAGCAAAGCTATTTTTGTAGTCTTTATGCCTTCTGACTCTAGCACCTTTGAAATTATTTCACTGATCTGGCACAAGAAAATTATGTTTTCAGTTTCTAGGCCATGACAATCACTCTTTCCTATGAAGAACACATCCTGTTTTGTGGTGTGCAACTTCTTTGTCTCCTACCAAGTAGCAATTAGCTTCTTATACTTCCCTCTTAAAACACAATTAGACCAAACACAAAAGAGTCAGGCAGGAAGAAAAGTAAGTTGGAGGCATTCATGCAGGTGGCTGAATCCAGCAAGCTGAGCAAGTATTTTCTAAAACCACACATTCCTCCACAGCCCATTCCACAGCTAATGGTCCAGACCCATTACCTGCTGACTGGACACCAAGGCTCTGAAAGAGGAAAGACCTTCCCAAAGTCCCAGAAATCTAGGGAGAGTTTTAGCAGTCGGTTCTCCAATTATTAGTCTAATGGTCTTTTAGAATATGTAGTAATTTTTATCCTATGTATTTAGACCATGTTCATCTGTTTATATACTGTTAAAGGTATATTCATTTAGACTGATAACCATAGGGTAGTGTTAACAACATAATAATCATAATTTTTGGATTTTTTTGCTGGTATCTATGACGATGGGGCTCCAGAGAGGCCAATACATTGGAATCATTTCAATGTATGGTCCTTTCCAAAATCTTTCAGGGGAACATTGGAAATTTATTTAACCAAAGAAAATGAAATCTGTGACTCCCTGGTGAAAATCAGATTAGTCATTGGCTCATTTCTTCAACACATATTTACTGAGCATGCACTGACTCCCCGTTGCAGCTCAGCTGCATTAAGGAGGATTTGTAATTGCATTGCAAAAGATTTAACAATGCCCATGGTCCTCCAACTAGCTTGTCTCCACCAGGTTGACAATACATACTGCTAAAGTTACTTTCCCACAATGATTCATCCAGAGAGAGATGATTTCACACTAACTTTCATTTTCTCCACGTAGTGTAGGTGGAAGGACAGAGAAAAATCCACTTTGTTTCATAGTAGAAAACCCTCTGTTCAGCACATGATTTTCCTCTTTGTTCCAAAAAGTATGTCTCTCTTTTCATTAATGCCTTAAATTATGATGCATAAACTTTTGTCTAAAAATTCTGAATTGGATATCAAGATAATATACCTCATACTATCCAGAATGTGACTGTATACATTTGGATATTTAATTTCTTATTCGGTAGGATCTTACAGAAGTGAAATAGTTATTTCAGGTTTGCTAGCACTTGAAAGGAAATTAACTACCTGGGAATTTCCTCATTGAATTGATAATTTTTTTTTAAGTACCCTTTAAAAATTGATCCTTCAGCACAAAATCGAGTCGCTATTGAATTTTACATGGCTCCAGTCTTGTCTGTAATTTTGAACAACAGATCCAGAAACTGAAAAGCATGAATAACAGCCTGAATCCCAGTATCTTTGTCAGCATTGAGCACAGTCAAGTGATCTTGATTATGTGAAGCAGAGTTGAGGCCATTATCCAATCGTTTAAGCCTCCCCAAAATACACTGGCTTGACTGACTCACGAAGTGCCTCCATTTTCTACTACAACTCTAGAAGCCCAAGTCTGGCTATAGCCTTTCCTTTTAAAGTTTTTTAAAAGTGAAGCTAATGGGGTTACAATCAGTGTATCTCCAAGTTTTATACATTTCCTTAGTAGTTTCCAAGTCACTAACCACCCCACACACAGTCAAAAATTCCTTTGAACTGTTTTCAAAGTGGAAAATTCCCTATGAGAATAGTAAGAGGTGTTTGGAATTGAGGCAAGCATTGTCTTGTTGAGACAGGCCACTGGGTAAACAAAAAGCCCCTAAGCAGAAGGTAGAAGCTGTTCATAATCTGCAGCTTAAAATTCTGACACAGTTAATAACTCAGCTTCCAATGATGGACAATGGTTTCTTGAGATGCTGCTACATACAGGAGAAGTGTAGGCAGCAATTAGAAGAAGCTCAGAAATAATTAAAAGTAGGCCAGAAGGAAAGGTTATGAGGAAATGGCAGAGGCTCCAGAACCAGGAGAAAGGAAGGAGTATAGCTAAAACTTTCAAAGACAAAGGTGAAATAAGATTTTCAATGACATCATCTTTGTTAGCTAGAAGACAGGCCACCCTGAGGAAACTGCACCTTTCTCAAAAGAGGGTATTTTCAGCAGCAAAGAAAACTCCCTCACAGTCAGCTTGTACTGAGGGCATCTCCAGGCCTGGCTCTGTGCAGCAGCCTGACTGAGCCTCTCCATTCTCACTGCATGGGTGCCATTTACACTGCTATTTACCCAGAACTCCCTTGAGCCACATAAACTACAAATGTATCTATAAGCCCAAATATAAATGTGGTATATCTATATCTATATAGATATCTATATAGATATATATTCATAAAATTGCCAGAGCATAAATATTCACAACTTTGTAAGCCATAGACTGTCACAACTTTAAAACTGCAGGTGTGGGCCAGGGATTTAGCTCAGTGGTTCCAGTCTCTGCCTTGCAAGTGCAAAGGCCCAGGTTCATCCCCAGTAACTATATACAACAATGCTGGGCATGGTGACTCATACCCCCCAGCAATCAGTGCCATATACCACAGTGCAGGGCATGGTGGCTCATACCTGTAATCCCTGCACTTGGGAGGCAGAGGCAGGAGGATTGCTGTGAATTTGAGGCTGAGCGCAGGGCCAGCCTGAACTACATGTAGCAAGACCCTATCTCAAAAAAAAAAAGGACTGCAGTTGTGGAAGGAACAAAACAAAACAAAACAAAACCACCAGAAAATAACAATGTGACCAGGCTCCACTGAAATTTTATTTATGGACATCAAAATTTGAATTTCACATTTATGTGTCTTGAGATATTACTCTTATTTTGAGTTTCATCCACCTGTTTGTTATGTTACAACTCATTTAAAATAGTTGGCTTGATGCGGTCAGCAGCCCATAGTGTGCTGACCCCTGATGGGCCTGGTTGAAAGTGGCAGAGCTCAGGGAAACACAGTGCAAGGGGCAAGGACATGGTATTGTGGAGATACATGAATCATATCTTCATATGTTCACTGAGAGGTTTTGACATAATGAAACTCTGGCTGGCTGGACACTCCTGGGCCTGTCCAAGGAAGCAAAAGTCTCAGCCCAGAATGCTCCCTTCAGATGGAAACTATTAATCCCTAGTCCACATCCCTGCCCCCTTCATCTCATTGCCACATACCACAGCAGCATTTCTCCTGCACTAGGTCATCCCAGGCGCAAGTACCAGAGACCACCCCAAGTGGCCAAAACCCGCTGGAATTGTCTGCTCTTCCCAACCCTCACTGTTTCCCTCACCTTCCTTTCTCTTTCCCATGGAAGCCTCCATAAAGCTTGTGGCCTGGGTTTTCTTCATTTCAGATCTCAGCTTCTGATACTGGTGCTTCTCCTGCAGCCCTTCGTGTGGTGTATTGTGTCCCCTCCTCTCAAGCAAAGCAAAATAAACCTTTCAGTGGCACTAACTGCTCTATGTCACTTCTTACACCCTGGCAAATGAAAATATCCAGGTACAAATAAGACAGGAGAGCCAGAACTCTATACAAGGTCCAGGACTAGCAACAGCATGACTTGCCCTGGACCTATGGTGAATCCAGTCTGCAGGGAACAAGAATGCCAGGATATACAGAGCACTGCTAAAAGTGATGACCCCCCTGGTGATGTGGTTGAAAACAGCTCTGGAATTAAAAAGCTAGATTTTAATCCTTGTGCCTTCATATTCACTATCCAGGCTTCAAAAAATGTATCATTATTATTTATTATTATTATTATTATTAATTATATAGCCATTTCCGTATCTAAAACTAGGACTGATGATCATATGTTCTGTTATATACACAGAAAGTACCTGGCGAATATTTCCAAGTTTCATTTGAAAAGACCGAACCAGAAAATAAGCCCCAGCTGGTCACTAGTAGTGTCGTGAGGAAGGCTTTTTTATTCCTCTCTTTTTCATTCTCTCTGCTGCTCTGTAATGGCAGAGAAGGGCAGGAGAGGCGGATTGAGGCTTTCATTTTCTATCTCTAGTTTTCAAGGCTGTTCGATCTTATTTGGGGGGACACTTGTTGTTTATCAAATGTTTATTAGGACTCATTTTTAGAAAATAAATACCTGTGCACATATCCGTTCGGGCCACGTCCTCAGGGACAGCTTGATTTTGAGCCGCAGCACTCTTGAGTTGACCTGCCGTGTCTACAAAGCCAGCCCACCCAGCCATCCCATCCACCAAAAACGACAACACAACACCTGGGCGCAGAGTGTAAAATATATTGATGGCGGTCAAGGGACAACTGGAGCTGTTTGGGGACTGCTGGGGTGACGCGCAGCACATATACATGCTGTTTCTCAAAACCATGAAGTTTGCGAATGCTTCTGTTTGGAACATGGTGATTGGCTTTTCGTCAGCACTGATTGCTACTCTACAGTTTCTGCTAGAGTAAATATACACAGCAGCTGTTGGCAGAGCACTACGGACTTAATTAGCTGTTTCACATAGGTGAACACAATTAGATCAATCGCTGACTGAACGGCAATGTGCTTTCCCGTTTCGTTCACTGCTTTGGGGGAGGAGGCAGCTTTTCCCATTTATTCTGTTTACATAGTCGGCAACAGACTTCAAAAACTATAAAGGTCTGTTTTAAAAAAAATTGTGATAATGCCACAGATTGGTCCAAGACCCTTAAAGTCAGATCATTTAAATTTACAAGAAAAAAAATGTCCTGGAAAACCTAGGAACAAAAAAAGCCCTGAAAAATACAGGTGTAAAGTGGTCAGTTGTAAACAGCCCAGCACGGGAAAGAAAACAAGAAAAAGTCCTTCTGGTGAAGAGTCCAACAACAACAAACTCTGCTTTTATTTTTTCCTAGTGGCTATTTTCCTACCACAGTGTTGAGCTTCAGTATTATATTAAATAACTTATATGGGTAAAAAGGAGTTTGCTAACCAGCAGCCAACTCAAAACCTTGTAGGAAGAGGGAGGAGAGGAACTGGCAAAGGGGCACAAACCAAAGGAAAACCAAAGCCTTGTCCCGCCAGCTCTACCCTCTCCAGCAAAACTGAGCTCAGGCCCGAGACCTACACTGAGGGCGGTTCCCCTCCCTCCTCTCCCTTTTTCATTTAAATTAACAAAGGAACTAGAGCTTCTAAGAGCCAGCATTCTGCTGGGTAAGTCCTATTAGCAGCAAAAGTTCAACCAAATTTAAAAACACACACACACACACACATACACACACACACACACACACACACACACACACACACACACACACACACAAGAAAACTCCATCCGGGACAGAGCTGTGATTCACATGGAAATTCCAGGAGATGAGTCATGTGCAGCGCCAGGATCTTTAGAGGATTCTCTCTCAAATGTCTTTAGTGAACATTTTACTCTCACAAAAATCTGAAGTCAATCTGTCCGCTGTGGGACATGGGTTTGTTTCCATCTGCTCTGGAGGGAGTTTGCTTGACTGTTTGGAGTTCTAGATGCCAGGGGACAAAAGCCGGCCATTGCATGATCTGTGTGATGCAGCAGCAGCTGTAGTGGCGGCAGTGGCAGTGGCTCCCTTGTGTTAAACTCTGCCCAAGAGACTCGACCTGGAAGACAAAGAGAGCCACCGCGTGAGACAAAAGGCAGCAGACTAATTGCATGAGGGGTCAAGTCAAACTGCCTAATACTTGCCAAATATTAACTGCATCTTTCCTAGGTTTTAAATTTATTTTTTATACTTAAAACCAGGAGGGTAGAACTCGAGCTGGTCATTCAGGAAAACTGCTAGTCACCTAAATTGCCATGAGTGGAGACAAAAAACTCTTTTTATAGATATTATCTTGAGTGGTTTTATATTAAAACAAAAAAGGAAAGATTAATAAAAAGCTTTTAGATATGTGCTAGTCTTTTATAGAAAGAGGTTCTCTTAGTAGATAAAAGCATCTTCTGCAGCATTTTCTATAACCACAGGGAGCAAAGAAAAGTTACTGGTGACAAGGAAGGTGTCTGACATCAGAGGTAGGTGTGTCATCTGCAACCAACAGCTCCAGTGACAGCAGGGAGTGTGTGTGTACAAAGATCTCATTGCCTCCAAAGCTCATGTGTAGCCAAGTCTTCAGGTAGGTACTATAATTTGAGAATATTTAATAGCCACTTAATACAAGTGGTTTTTCAACTCCCACTCTCCTAGATCCTTTGCTCTATCCACTTATGGTTGCTATGGCTTGGTCACCAAAACTTGCAGCGACTCAGTGTCATCACCACTACACCCATGAAGCAGGGGCCATGCAGGACAGTACATCAGGGAGGGCACAGACTGCACAGAATGCCCTGTAGCTTGGGACAAGAGAAAAAGACCACCTTCAGGACACATTTGTTTCTCCTGGGAGGAGGAGACTGACCAGGTTCAGGAGCCTGGAGCAGAGTCAACAGGCTGAGGGTGGAGAAGGCAGCGCCCACAGTTCACATAGATACCAACGAGTCTGTTCTTAACAGCTCCTCAGGAAACTACACTGTCAAGGAAGCCAGTCTCTACTCCAGAGAGTGCATCTTCACTGTGTTTAGGTACCTAGCTCATCTGTGCCCAGTGCTAGTCCTCTAACCAACTTTTACCACAAGCATCATTACCGAGTGCCTTGAAGTACAACCACAGATACCATGGACTGCTGGATCTTTGTCTGAATGTAGCCAAGGTCCTTTCTTTTTCTCTTAAATTGCTAAAGTCTCTGGTCACATTTAGGCTAATCAAATGTCCAGTGCTACTCTATCCTGAGCATGCAGTACATAGAAATATGGGAGGCGATTATGCGATTCAGTCTTCAGCTCTTACTATCACATCTTAGACGATGAGCACTTTCAACCTAAGCACTAATCAGTAGTAACAATTAAAAAAAACAAATGTAACAATGAAAAAAGAATTGCAGATATGTCTGGATGTTGTAAGGCAGAGAATCACATGTCATTCAGCAAAGCCAGTATGTTTAATTAAATTTTTAATCTACAGGAAAATTAACAATAACTAGGCTAGACAGAACCCCACCAAATACAAAGTTTAGAGAAAAAGAAGAAAATGAGCACTTAAAAAAGTCAACATGGGGCCGGGGGGTTAGCTCAGTGGTTCCGGTGCCTGTCTTGCAAGCGCAAGGACCGGGGTTCGATTCCCCGGTAACCACATAACAATACTGGGTGTGGAGACTCACGCCCAGCAGCAACCAGCACCACATACCACAGTGCCGGGCGTGGTGGCTCACGCCTGTAATCCCAGCACTTGGGAGGCAGAGGCAGGAGGATTGTGATGTGAGTTTGAGGCTGAGCTCAGGGCCAGCCTGAACCACAAAGCAAGACCCTGTCTCCAAAAAAAAAAAAACCTAAAAAAAAAAAAAAAAAGTCAATATGGAGGGCAAAATTCCCCTAAAACTGATCATCTGAAAGAATAATTCTTAACCTTTTATACAGTTAGATGTGAACTCTGAAGGTGTATATGCGCACATGAAAACGAGTAAAGAGCACAATAAATACTTTTTAATGCCTACATAAAATAATAAATGCAAATCTCAATTGGAAGAGGTCAATTGTGCGCACAAATTTTCAAAAAAGTCAGGTCTGGAACTGGGAAGGAATCTAGTGAGACTATTATATTCCTGCACCTCCAGGCATCAACCTCGTCTTCTTTATACCTGTGCCCAGGGGTACAAGAAACAGCTCTCCTTCCTTCCATCTTCAGGGCTTGTTCTGGGGGCGGTAGCCCCATGCCTCTGTGCAACATCCCCCTTCATCTAGAGGTCAAAGCAAGGCCTAAATTCTCCTTGAAAACTATTTAAAACACACAAAATCAAGTGTATTGTAGATTTACAAAATCTAGCCTAAGATCAAGGGTTAAGAAAGTTCCTAAATGATCCCAGGACCATAAAAGGAAGTAGAGAAAATGTGCTTGCTAACTATGTTCAAAAAAGTATGCATTTCTAGGGTGCCTTACTAAAGATACACAGATAGCCTTTTGGATTACATGCTATTTCCTGGGCTACTTCATCTATTAAATTATCTTAAATCCTTAAAATACAAATGCTTACAGGTTTTACTTGTAATAGCAAAAGTTTAAAATAGCAAAAGTTTCAAATTTGGAAGAACTCCAGAGTATAAACTCACAATTCTCTTTCTCAAACAAAAGAAGGGACTGATATGCGATTGGTAAGTGATGTCCCAACTTCATCAACTTGAACAAGTCCCAGTACTAACCAGTAGAATGTTCTTGTTTTTCCTCAGATCAAATACAATTTTTGGATTAGAGGAACTATTCAGAAACAAGGTTCGAACCTCTGATCTTTTAGACAAAGAAAAATAGTTTCCTTTTTTTAACCATACCACAGGGTAATTACTTCCTCCTTCTATTATATAAAGGGAGAAAAAAACAGAGCCACTGTATATCTGCCAGTACAAAAATAAATAAATAGATATGAGACAATAAGCTTGAATGATGGCAGTAGGACTTCTATGCCACAAAGATCTGGCTAAAAGAGGACAAGGTATAAGGATCTTGGAACAGGTAGACAGGAGCTTCCCAGGAAGGCAGGGGCTTCCTTCAAGCAACACCAACACTTCCTATGGACACATACAGCAATGACAGGTATAAGACTCACCTTAAAGACTTCCATCTGTCTTTCTCTACATGATTTTCAGGTCCTTCACTTTCATAAGAAGCCAAGTAGAGAGCTATGGGAAGAAAAAAAGGATTAACACCAAGGCCTCATCCTGACACAGATCCACCACCCTGTGTGTGCCCTGTTCAGTGAGAGCCCAACTCCCAGCAAAACACATTCTTTCACTGGCCACAGTCACAAACACCTACGATCCCAGCACTTTGAATGGCTGAGGCAGGACTGCAAGCTTGAGCCCAGCTGGGCAACTAGATGATTTAGCAAGACTCTTGTCTCAAAATAAAATACATAAAAAGAAAAAAGCTTGGAATGTTGCTCAGTGTGAAGACCCTGGGTTCAATCCCAGTACCAAAAAAAAAAAAAAAAAAAAAAAACAAGAACAACAACAAAACCACACTCTTTTAAGATATCAAATGAAGACAGAGAAGAACACCGAAGAGTATCTTGACTATCTCAACAAGAACCCAGGGGCCGCTTAAGGGCCACTAAAATGCCATTTAAGTAAGAATTCATAAAGCCAATAGGCTTACAAGATATAAACCACATAATACTGTCACACATTCAGGCTTATAGTCTTTACAAGGTAGAGGTAACACTCCTTTCTTGGAACCTTCAGTTTTTTAAAAACCCTTAGTACTAGCATAATTTTCTACCCTTTCAGTTATGTTTTTCTTCATTTCTGAACCAGAAAGAATCCTCCTCTAAAAATTTAAGACTGTTATCAATCTTATTTATAGAGGTTAGCAGCAATCAGGGTCCCTCTGGTGTGTGCAGTATGAACTAAAAATGATCTTCCTTCTTATTACAAACACTATTGACTCTGCAGGAGAAACCACCACCTGCAATAGAACGAGTCAATAGAATGTACCCCTAAGTCTTCTACAAACTCTCTCTTCTGGTGATTTTTTTTTCCTACACATATTTAATCACTTTTTCCTGCCTTAATTTCCCTCATGTTATAATAGGTCAAGACTTTTCCCTGCATTTTCAAAGAGCAGGGAGCAGCACAGCGACTTACCATCCTGGTTCCCACCCCCTCCCGGTCTACCCTGACCACCAGCAAAACACCAAACACCTTTTCATCCACTGAAGAAGTCCAAATAAGGAGAAAAAAGCCCTTTCCTCAGAGTCCGTTTATGCCCAAAGTTTTGCAAATGCCGTGCGTATTTGAAAGGGTGTTCAACATGGAAACGGACTGTTTATGGGTGAAGATTAAGTAAAAATATTTAGGGATAAATTATGAGATTTTCTGTGTCATGAAACAACTGTTCATGTGGTACAGACCAGGGACTGGCCTCACACTTCCTGAGGAGCCGAGTGCTGCTATATTACTAAGCAGGACCAGGGCTGGGGGGCAGTGCCCTGGGAGTGGCCTCACCGTCCTCGCTGAAGACCGGAACCGTGAGCAGGTACTGCAGGATCTTCCGATCCCTCTCAAACGGACACTCCACCTGCTTCCAGGTCATAAATTCACTTACTTGTTTGGCCAGTTCCCAGAATTTCTGGAAGAGAATGAAAGAGAAGAATTTTAAAAGCGATCCTCAGAAATGATCAGCTTGAAAAAGCCAGTTCCTTGTAGAATGCTTCCTTCTAATTTTTCAACTTCCAAGTTAAATACTTTTCTTAACAAAAACTCTATTTGCTAGCTAGATGCAATTAAAATTTATTCAGACTCCCTCAATCAATGAATAACAATAATGGTGCAGCTACTGAGCTCTGCTTAGTATCGTTAATCTCTTACAAAACAGTGATGGAAGAGAAACTCAGCACAGTTGCCAGCTAGGGTTACAGGGCTCCAAAGACACCCGTCACCCTGTGCCCTACACCATCACACTCACCTCAAAATTGACGTGGCCATTTGGAAGGCGGTTGGCACAGCCCTCATTGAGGAAATAAATGTCTTTGATTAAGAGACTGAAGAATGGGATCACAATCTAGAGAAAAGAAAAGATTCTGGTTTGTCTGGGCATCAAACAGTGCAAGGATTACGGAACATTAACTTTGACTTGCATAAAAGGCCACAGTGAACCTATACGTAACAGTGTTCTGTACGTAACACTCAACAGCAGTTTCCTCCTTCGTAGAATTCTGCCGAGGAAAAATTAGTGTTGGAAAGTGGACAAGTGAGTGCTTTTCCTAGTTCTCAGTTTTCTTTTCCTTTTCTTTGATTTCTTCCTCTCTTTCTTTCTTGTTATTGTTTTTCTGAGACAAGATCTCACTATGCATCCCAGGCTGGCCTTAACTTACAGTGATCCTCCTGCTTCTCCAGGGATTACAGTCATGCACCCTTATGCTCAGCCTTTCTGAGCTTCCTCAATGTGCATGATGAAATATGACAATTCTAGCTCTAATGCAAGAAAAATTATCTTAAAAAACACTTTTCATTTAGGAACCCTAGTTATGAATAGATTTTTTTTCCTTTTATTTTGAAACAAGACTCTCACTATGTACTTCAGGCTCATCTTGAACTTACAACATAGAGCAGGTTGGCCTCAAACTCATGGAAATCCTCCTGCCTCAGCCTCTTGAGTGCTGGGGTAATAGGCATACACCACCATGCTCGGCAGTTAAGTTTTAATAGAATAGTCAGTTCTAAAAGCACTAAGATTTTAAGGTGTGGAACCCGTCTCTTTGCTAGACCCTGTATCACTACATCATTTGGAGGTCTACACTTCAGATGGACTGATTTTTTCCAGTGACTTTACTTTGCCCTTGAAAGCATATCTCGGTAATGTGAGATCCCAAGGTTAAGTTGCTATAAACTCTGTCTCATGCAAAATTGGCCCATGATGAGAGAACAAGTTGGCACCTGCTGTGAGGGAAGGACCCCTAAGAAGCAGTTGGCAAAGAATGCTGTGAGCTGTGCCACCAAGAAGGAGGGACACAAAAGTGTAAATTAAATTTAATGACTTTAAAAACAAGGAACTTTTAAAATACTACTCTGCATCAAGTCTTCGGTTTGATGAAGTGGTATTTAACTCATTAACATAAAATAACAGTCTCTAAGAATGGCTCATAAATCCTACTAAACCCACTCACATACGGTACCTTCCACTTTCTCCCAAATGCCAACACATCTTCAAAGATTTGAAATTTCCTGCATTGCAAATAATAAACTAGCCACAGATCATAAGTCTGTCTTATTTTTCAAAAGGTTTTGGATGTTTCTTAAGCTCATGACTTGTAGTACCATGACTTCTACACAATACAAAACATCTAGGAAAACATACTTTTTGGCTCACACTCAAAAATATGAAGTATCAATTCCCTGTTAGACAGAAATTCAGATTTTCCCCTGAAGTCATTTAAAAACAGCAAGTTTTTGTTTTGTTTCATTGATTTCTGAAAATAACCAAATTAAATCCTTAGTTGCAACCACCTTCTCTATATTTTGGGGTTGTAATATACCCATCGCAGCCTCCCACGGTGCCAGGATTGCGGGTGTATACCACCGTGGCTTGAATACCTTTTCTGTCACTTGCTCTCATCTGTCCCTAAAGTTCTCTCTGTAAGGATGCCATGGCTTTCTCCTGGCATCACTGGCTGTTTCTCTCTTGTGTTATAATTAAGCAGGGATACTAAGATTGACAGAAGCACTTGGACCTTGCCTCTAGGTGGAAAGGGCTGGGCCTTGGACTCTGTCAGACATCAATCTAAAATGTGATTCCATGATTGCCCTAGTGATAACAGCAAGGAGTTGGCAAACTGGCTTCCCCGCCTTTTTCGTCTGGCCCAGGAGCCACACATCTTACTCTTTTAAGTGGCTGGGGAAAAAAATCAAAAGAATATCCCATGATGCATGAAAATGACACACAGGTCAAATGATAGTGGCCATGGAGCTTCTGGAACAGAGCCAAGTCCCTCATCTCCACACGCCAATGCCAGCTTCTGCACTTTTATTCAAGTTGAGTGGGTACTTAGAAGATAATAAAGATGCATCTTCATATGACAACCACACAGAAATGAGAACAAAGTTACAATCAAGATGCAATATTTGTGCTATATAACAGCTTTGAAGCAAGAAGCTTCTTTCTATGCTGTATTCTTTGGGGCTGGGCTGTGATTTATGGTAATGATCCTTTACTGTCTCATATGGGTAATTAAACTTCTTTGAGGCTCATTCCATGCACCTTTAGCTGCTTATAAATTCCAGGTGGCAGAGATATCCTGTCTGTGAGTTTTACGTTCATGGGTACCTGGAAGATGTTCTACAACTGAATGTCTTAGTCACTCTTCCAAAGGGACGGGAGCACAAGTAATGTCACTCAGAAAACCTCGCTGCCCCCTTCCTTATCCCCAAGTGAAGAAACCACACGCATGGCCTTCTTCAACTTCTCATTTGCATGTGGCTCATCCCCATCCAATTAGCAGCCTCCTTACAAATCTAACAGTAAAAATGTTTGGATCTCTGTAACTTAAGTGCACGTGCTTGTAAAAGACAGTATGCTTGCATTCTAGAAAGTCTTGTCTATGATCCCGTTAGTGGCAAAACTTTTCAAGTGATACTATTTTCCAGTTTCCCTCAAAATATTCTTAATTCAGAGAATAAGTAATTGTTTCTTAAAGGTAACATCTGTTTCACACCTAGAAATGAAGGCTGGAAGATGAGAATAGGTGCACGTCAACACAAGCAGAACAGCAAAGGGACCGGAGGTCAGGTGATCATGTGAGGAATGGGGACACAGGTGCCCCAGGAAATGAAGCCTTTCAGAACATTTAGGGCTCCTGGATATAAACCAGATTTCATCTGCTCTCTAATAGGTACCTAAAAATGTGCTGCCTTAACCATATAAACTTGAAATTTGAAAGATTCAATTCTATTTTGGTTACGTTATCAGAAAGACTGCAAAACGAGAAATTTATAATAAAACTTGCACTCTTTGGCCTCAAAATTTATTTCAACAATCACAGTCTTCTTGAATAAAAGATAGACTTGACTTGAAATGTGTTTATTCTCATTCTTTTGAGACCAATTATAATAAACAGGATTTTCTTTAGGAGATTATAACAGCATTTGTTTTATGAACTACTACAGTTTACATGCTCACACAGGAAATGGTTTAAAAAGTAAACTGAGAATTTATGAAATGATATAAAGTATAAACACTTGGGACCCTTTCTGGAAAAACTTATGAGGATCCACAAGTGATATCTCTCAGGAAGGCTGGACTTCAGAATCATCATGACCACTGCGGCAGTTTCCTAACAGAGATGAGTCTATGGGCTCTTCCCTTAGGCAGAGACCACTTCCCCCTCCATCAAGGGCCAGGCAGAGAGTGCTGGCATCCAGCCGGAGAGGTGGACATCCAGCCGGAGAGGGGGACATGTGGAGCCTCAGCCTTCACCCCTCCCTTCAGAATGCATCCATGTTTGGGTCAACTTTCTGAGGCTACAGAAACTTTGGGTTGGGTCTTTTGCCAACCCAGTCAGGAGTACTATGGTTTAGAAAACTGTCTAATTTTCATCATTTACAAACAAAAAGCTAATGCATTGAAAGTATTTCTCAGACATTATCAGGACTGACATACCCGATCTGGTACGACCAACTTGTATCTATTAAAGACAGAGTTTTATGTTTATTTTTGTTTTGGATCATTAAGACTGAAATTGGGGGGTGGGGCAAGTAACTACGAAGCCATTAAATATTTTTTATCCGCATTTTGTTGTTCTTGTTGAAGATATACTTTCAGTTAAAAAGGAGAATGTAAACAAAAGATTAGATTTATCAAGAAACCCTCACCATAACTGCGTGTACATCTTAAATAACATGAGAGACCAATGTCAAAACAATCTACCATCCTTGGGGAGGAAATATGACAGAAATGTGCCAAAAAGGATCCTCCATGTCAAGAAAATGGGAGGAATAGGGAATTATTAACATGTACAGAGGTGGTGGGGAGACAGGGAGGACTGTTAATTTTTCAGACACTATCCTTATAATTTTTCCTGCTGCCTACATATCCAATTAGTAGCAGCAGGGCTAATGCTCTAGCAACTAACCTACTTTCTGAAAATAAATGACTTAACTGTGGGAGGTAAGCTAATTCTTTTAGGAGAAGAGGTTACAGTAAGTCAGCCACCTTCTGCAAAGCTTAAATGTCTATTTTTCCATTAAACCAAATTACTCTGTAGTGCTATTAGTCACCTTAACATATTAATTTATTGCTTGAAATGCAACTAAGACGCACACTAGAATAGAATTTCAGTAATGTCATAATAATGGAGTAATATAAATTTACAAAGTTCCACATCAAGTTCTTTCCTTTTTCCTAGTTTATCTTTTCCTTTAGCATTCCTCCTCCCTAAGTAGTAAGTGATGAGATTTCTATGGTATACCCCTTTTTGTAACTACTCAGTGATATAGTTCATAGCCCATTTCAGTGTAAAATGTAGCAGTTCTATAATGAAAAACACACTACATTCAACATATACCTTCTCTCTGCTGCTATGAGCAGTTAAAGACCTTTGTGCTGCTCCACGAAGAGCTGTTCGATAATTATAGAAGTTGCTGGAAGGATCCATCTGATGCTGTAGTGAAAAGAAGAGTATTAGCCATGAATTCCCACCTGTATAAGTTAATAGATTCTCACATTTAACTATACATTAAAAAAACCTTTAAGTGTGGAGACTCATTAGGAATATGATTAATCCCTCCACACACACATGCAAAACATCAGAATCTTCCCCAGCATTTGTTTTCTTTTTAAAAGATGATGTCATCTCTGATAATGTTAAATCTAAATCAAACTTAACTAGGCTGATTATTGAGATCAAGCCTAGAACTGTTAACAAGGAGTCAAAATAGAAAAATTTCTTGGTTTCATTGGAAGGTTAGTGGGCCAGGGGATGGTGACCTGTATATATTGACCCTACACTTTGTAGTGAATTTTTTCTTTGCATTTGATAACAAATCACTGCAAAGTAACTGGTGCAAACCATTTTTCAGGATGGAAAATAAATGTATTAGATAATACAAATAAGGCATCACATATGTTTAATAAAATTCTCAATTTAGAGGAAATCTTGGAAAAGAATGCTTTGCATTTCCAAAGACAACAGACTGAAAGCATTAACAGGTTTAGATAATATGGAGATACATTTGATTCTGACACACATACCCTTGAGGCACAACTCTAACAACCCTCGAATTATATAGGAAAATCTTTCTCTAAGTTAACTAAATTTATTAAAAAGATGGTGGGGCTGGGGATTTAGCTCAGTGGTTCTGGCACCTCTCTTGCAAGTGCAAGGCCCAGGTTTGATCCCTGGTAACCACAAACAACAATACTGGGCATGGAGACCCATGCCCACCAGCATTCAGTACCACATACCACAGTGCCAGGCATGGTGGCTCATGCCTATAATCCCAGCACTCAGAGGCAGAGGCAAGAGAACAGCTTTGAGTTCAAGGCTGAGTTCAGGGGCAGCCTAAACTACAAAGCAAGACCCTGTCTCAAAAAAAAAAAAAAAAGAGAAAAAAGATGGTGAATGAACATTTTGGGTGGATGAGGAACTCTTCTCCAGCAGATTACAGATAAATAAATGAAGCTAGTAGGCAAACCAGGAAGTAAAACTGCTGTTCAGAACCTCAATTCTATTCTGGTATATAATGTCAGCATTTATCTAGGCCATTACACCAGTGGTCACCTTATTTATGGAAGGACTAGTCCAAAATTTGTTTATTTTCTCATCTCTAATTCAAAATTCTCTCCCTCCCCTGGGTCTGTAAAGCTTTTTATTTCTGTTGTACTGTTTCACTGAGAGGCAAGATCACATTAGAGGAATCCCAATTGCTGGGTCTAAAACATTACTAACAGTCCATCAGCTTCATATACCTCAAGAATGTCAAACTTCGCAGTCTTCACTTTGGCCCAAGTCTTCTTTAGTCGTGAGACTGGACTCATGTTCATGCCAGCTTTCCATGTAATGGGCATAGGGGGGTGAAAATGGAGATGTAAGAAAAAGCCATTCTGCCTTACACTGTTAATAGTGCTCATGACTAACTATAATCAATTGATTTCTACAAATTATCTACAAATAATGAACTCTAAGTTTATAATTTTTTTCTTGCAAATTTTGCTCAACCCAGAGACAACATAACTTTGAACAAAGGTGAGCACTGTTTTACATTTTTGTTGTTGCTGTTTTGCAAGGAAAGAAGAGTACTTAAGACCTTTAAGATATATGGGTCTGTGTCACAACTTCACAACATTGCCCTGTTAATGGCGGATAAGCAGCCACAGATAATTGCAAAATCAAACAAGTACAGCGGTATTCTAATACAGCTTTATTTATAGCAATGAAATCTGAATTTGTATTATATCCATGTAGGAATATCATTCTAATTCTATTTTTCAATCACTTAAATACCTAAGAACTACTTTTAGCTCACTGGTCATAAAAAAGGGTGGGCCAGAGTGGGCTACAGGGTATAGTTTCCTGACCCTTGTCCTACAGCTTAGCATGTGATTGTCTCACATACCTGCTCAACATTTCTACATGAATAAGCAACTTTCTAAAGGACTTCCAGGTAAACAGTAGCAGGGAAGTTTCTACCAATCCAACTCCATAACCCACACTCATCCCTGTAGTACAGGCCTCATGAGATCTTCAACTAACAACTTTACGTGATACAGCCATTTGGAAAAATACTGCAGTGGAAAAGGAGTCCACACCAAGCTAAATGAATAACCCTATGTCACCAATAGTCACATTTTTTAAGGACCAGAAGAAGTATAGTTCTATTTGGGGTAAAAATGCATACACTGAAAAATACACAGATATTAAATATGCAAATCAATGAACTTGACAAATGTACAAGTCCATGTATCCCTTCCCAATCAAGACCAGTAGAACATTTCATTGTCCTAGAAAGCTCCCTTGGACCATATTCCAGTCAACTTCATCCCAAAAATCTTCTGGTTATCTGCCACAGATTAGCCTTATTTCTTCTAGAATTTCTCTTAAATGGAATCATACCAAACACAGTCTTTTGTGCCCGGCTTCTCTTCCTCAACCTAATCATTATGGAATTTGTCTACGCTCTTCAAATGTGCCACTGATTAATTTTTATTGCTCAATAATATTTCATTATATGCATATACAGTGGATCAGTCACTGACTTGTAAGTGGGGGCACCCAGATTATTTCTAATTTGGGGCTATTCTTTATAAAGTGGCTTATATACATTCTGTTATGAGTCTTTGGACATGTGTTTCCATCTTTAGGGACTAAATACATCAGTATGTGGAATTTCTAGGTTACAGGATAGCTGTATGATTAATTGCTTAACAGTTTTACAAAGCAGTGCCCTTTTATATTACTTCACTTGCTCCACATCCTCAACAAGTTTCGTGTAATCAGCCTTTTTTATTTTAATAATTCCAGTGATTAAATAATACTTCACTCTGATTTTAATTTTTGTGTTTCTCAGATGACTTGATGTGGAGCCCCATTTCCTAAGTGAATATTTTTTGTGTGAAAAAATCCGTTTAAGGCTTTTGCCCTGTTTTCTACTTGGTTACAGCATTTGTCTTCTTAACTAATTTGTAGGGTTTTCTGTGGATTCTTGCTTTCCAGCTGTTTATCAGTTAGATGTATTACAAATATTTTTTCCCAGGACTGTGGCTTGCCTTGGCATTGTCTTAATGATGAAAGAGGAAAATGAACTAACTTCCACTATTTAAATCATGGACCTTTCAACTCCCTGACTTAATTGATCTTCCTGTTCATGATTTCCATGACTATCTGGCCAAAATTTTTATGTAGGCATGAAGGGAAAATAATATACAAGAAAAACAGGTAAAGGAACTAGTGAAGAGGGAATTTATCAGGATCATGTTTACTGAATTAAACCTAGTAGACATTCTAGCTTCAAACTGATGCTAATTATTTGTTTTCTATTCAAATTTTTACTGAACACCTACAGAATTTGGGATGACCGTATAATTTATTATGTGTAGTAGTAAAGTTACTAATGAAAGTCATCAATAATTACAACAAGATGACAGGTATAAGCTGAGACACAAAACTTGCTGCTGCCTGACCCAGTGGAAATAGAATGAATGGAAAGAGATACGGTCTCTGCATTAAAAACCTCCATGATGTAAAAGTTGGTGTAACTGGAGCAGTAAGGGCTGAGCTGGCAAGTACTTGGAATGTGGGTGGTCAGAAATGGTTCAGTCTTGTAGGCTAAGCTCTTAACCTTGATAATGAAATCATATGATTTACTCCAAGATCATGTATTTCTCTAAGGCTTGATATACAAGATTCCCAAATATGCTTTCAAATATTTTATGTAGATAAGTATCTCATTGTTAAGCATTTATAGACTATTATTTGACTAAGGATAAATTAATTATTGCATACTTAAGAAAAAACTACACATCGCAGAACTATGGTGATTTGAGGTATTCTGAACAGTCCTGAAGTAATTCAGCTAATAATAGTTCCTAAAATAATTGAGAAACTGTACTCTGTACAGAATTTTAGTGCACACATTTCACAGGCAACGTAAAGATAGGACACGGATTCTCCAGAAAACACTCACAGATTATCGCCATCAAGGAATTAAAGTTGCCAATGTTAAAACACTCCCGCGCCACATCAATGAAATACTCGATCATTCGAGCTCGATGTTTCTTCTTGACGGGCTACACAGGAAAGGACAGCAGAGGACAGTTACCTAACATGCATGCTCAACAGATGGAAAACAATTGTGCAGATAACATAAAGTAAGTTAAATAACACTGACAGCGAAGAGGCAGGGAAAATTCATTTTCTCACCATGCAGATTTCGGTAGCCACCAAGTAGCTCAGGCGATTAAACCATTCCACATAGGCTTCTAAGTTTCGTGTTTTCTTCCGTTCACTGTAGCAATTCTATAAAGAAAGGCAAGTGAACTGATGAGTTACAGCAAAAGAAAATGCCTACGTATAGAGGTCTCACTTTGTCAGTATAACGTTTCATTGTGTGTGGATTCGGAAAGCTTTCTAGGATGAGAGGGAGAAAGAGAGAAAGAAGGGCCGCTAACACACTTGAAATCTATTATGAATCCATAAAACTTTAAGTCTAGAAATAAACTACTATATCCATAAAACTACCTTGCTCTGCCTTCCCAAGAGGTTGGTCTGCTCTGGAGAGGATCTCTGTAAAAGCACAACCTAAAGCAAGATTTCTGGCTACACACTAAAACAATCTTCGACTGATTTATGGGGTGCAAATACCAGCTGCTATCAACAGAGCAAGAGACAGGCCAGGTGCACTGGACTAGGAAAGCTCCTCCTAAAATTAAGTTGTATGACAAAATTCTGGAGCATCCTGAAGCAAGAAATTAAATATCTTCCAAAGAAGTGGGACCCACGAATCCAGTTTTCACTAGGGTGACACACTGTTCAAAGGCAAAAGAAGTTCATCCTATCCTGGAGCCCAAGGCCAGACTTGAAGAGGTTCATTAACCTCTCTTTCCTTCCCTCCAAATGACACAAACAAGAAATCCACTAGCCTGGTATTGCAAAACATATCCTTCACTTCCCGTCCTGAGAGGAACTATTCTAAGACCGGAAAACAGCTGTTGTCCCGATGCACAGAGGGGACTTTTATCAGTGAGTGATACAGTCTTTGTCTAACAATTTGCAATGTTTCTAGAGGCCCTGGAGTAAAACTTCTTTGTACATGTACCACTGATTTCATAGTGTGTGCCCATTTCATTTTCTTTATTTGTGGGCGTTACCATAAACTGTCATGAGGGATTTAACCTAAAGTAAGAGGCAAAGCAGGGGAGAGCCTCACCCAGCAAGCTGGGTGCACATCCTGTCTTTCTGGCCCCTCCTATTTTTGAATCATGAGCACAGCATTGTCTTTTATTTTCCTTCTAGCTTAATCTGACAGGTAAAACCATTACACTTTCATCTCCTGCCTTTATCACGATAAATGCTTGCATCTGCTTGCTGTAAAGGACTTACTCAATTTCCCAATAAGGACAGAGAAGGTAAAAGTTAGTGATAGAATGAGAATACTGTAAAGGCACTCAGACCTCGCTCAAGAAAAACTGCTGTGAATTACACACAGTTAATGAAAAATACTCTTTCCAATTTTTGAACCTGAATATACTAGTTTCAACTACAAGGTCTTATACTCATTATCAAAGATGGAAGAATTTCATTCCTGGTTGCAGGACTGAACTTGTTACCTTGTCATTGTCTAAAGGATCCTTCTGGATAAATGCCTGAACAAATTCTTCTGGTCCAATGTAATTGAGCCGCTCCTGAAACACAAACCCAGTCAGTTGAGAATATTAAAGAAAATGGCAAAGAAATGGATATGCTGTTTCCTCTGTTGACATTGGGCACCTCTCCCATTTCTTAATGCAGATTATAAAATAAGCTTTTAACCCTAAGTACTTTCATCAGCAGTAGGGTCTCAACAGAGCCAATGTTCTTCTTGGGTCAATGTTCTACAAGATAATGGAAGACTGTGTGAGCTACAGAAAAATTAATTACCCACAGAAAACATGTGGACAGCTCTGCTTCTCAGTCTTGTCCTGAGTTTATTTACAAAGCAAATTCTCAACATATCAGAAGCATTCATATTGCAATGCCTAACCCGAACATATTCCAGCTGTTTTGTAGATTATTTATCCTGACACTATTTCTAGCAAACACACTGGTTGCCAAAACAAACATAATCAGTGGCTGCAAAGGGCAAGGATGATGAGGGCCTCACCAGCTCTATGTGAGTCAGCTGCTGGGCCAGCGTATATGGGTCACTGCAGACAGTGATGATGTCCCTCTGGATGGACTGTGGCTTGGTTTTGAGTACCGTGAGCCGATCCGTGGACGTGGAGCTGATCTTGGCCAAGACTTCCTCGTACTGGCTGAGAGCAGCCAGTTTGCGGATGAGACACTGCATCATCTGCTGGACGTTCTTCCGATAAGTCTGCCAGGGAACAAGCCCAGCATTACACCCCTGCTGTGTGTG